>JABSTQ010002947.1:7500-112120 GCA_013358835.2 Ixodes persulcatus
AAGATATGGCAACAACGCACGTTAAACCAGAAGCTGCGCGGTTTGCGAGCTCATAGCGAAGACGTGACCGGAGAAGTGCCCCTGTGATGTTCGCGGAAGACGGAAAGTATCATTCGTAATCGTCGTGTGTGCTTTGAAAGCGAAGGGAGTCACAGGGTCCACGAGTGCGCAACCACAAGCCAAGGTCACGACAGCGCTGCGTTGACTTCGGCGATCTCGTTCTGTTTGGTGCGACACGGCGATGCGACAAAGAACTGAAACGTTCGTGGTGTGCGTGGTGCGGTGCTTAGAAGTAGACACCCACACTAACACGGAGCGCAAATTGGTTTTGTGGGGTTGAGGTTGAACGGGTTCAGTCCCGTCGTCGTCAGCTGATCCAGTCAAACTGGTCCGGGAGGACGCAGGGAGCGTTTTTATAAGTAAATCTTCCTTCGTTCCGTTTCAAAATGTGGTAGATTCCCGACGCATACCGTGAGTAAAAAGGTGCGGGCGTTTTCAACAAAATTGCGTCGTTTTAATTGAACGATGAACTCCGAATGGACCTTTTGTAGAAATACGCGGTGCGCATGCGCGGAGTATTTCATGCGCCTGGGTTCGAGAGTATCTAGTTCCAAACAATCCGCCATCTTGCGTTTCTCGCCTTTGAGCGGTTTCGTTGTGTCGACCTCGGGGCGGAAGATTACGCACGATGGGGACAAAGGTGAGCTTGGGGGAGCCGTATCTAGGTCACATCGCCTCAAAGGGTGAACAGAATGTAGCTGACGTTTTGGGTGTGGAACGGGTGGGAGAGGCCTTGGGCGCGCGTTGTTTTCCAGTCACCTAGTCTCGAACCGATTCGCGTGTCTAGGTGGCAGCACATATTCGCCAAGAGGTCCATTGTTGTCCTAAATCTGCCGTTTTTATGCTTCGTGTTGGACTGCGTTTGCACAGCGACGTGTTGCGCTCATCGTGCGGTGTGAATAAATTTTGGCAAGATTTCGTACCTGCCCTCAGATGCATGAACTGAGACCATTTTTTACGTAATGAACATAGTGATTCTTTATTTTGTGTGTCTAGTCGCGGACGTTCGATGCACCCAGTGCGAATCTCGTCGGCCTCCGGAGCGATATGACGAGAACGTAACTGGACACGTTTGTCGCTACGCGAACGCCCGATTGCCTCCAGCCAAATAGCATTCCTTTCGGGGCGAAATGGTTGCTGGAAGGCTCGCTGTCGGGATCACTCATATGACATCTCCGAAAAGTCGGCATTTGCACGCGCAAGCAAGCAAAAAGAAAATCATAAAAGCACGCTAAGCAAGCAAAGAGGAAAACGAAAGAACCGCGCTATGAAAGCCAAAACCCCGCGTCGCTTCCTATCACTAACACCTGCGACAGCTGCTAAACACACACTACTTCACTTCAAGAGGTGTCACTCAAGCACCTGGGTCAGCACGAAACACTGATCACTTCGGCGAAACGACTATAGACCTTTCCAATGTTTACAAAATCACAGTCCAGCGTGCGACCTTCACAGTCCAGCACGTGCGTGTTCGTCGCTTCGGAAAGCGAGCAAAGCACGCGCCATACGCACGAACATTCAAAATGGCACCGGCCATACGCTCTTTTTTGGAAAGGTCTATACTCTGTTTCACCTTATGATGTACCACAGGGAAGGCTACAAGCGCGAGCTCCTTGCTCTAAGGCACGTCTCGACGGCACGAGCTCTCGTGCACTAAGGGTTGCTGCCAACGCTATGAGCTCGCACTTCTAGCCTTCGCTGCGGTACAACATAAGGTGAAACGGAGTATAGTCGAGGTAGGTGAGACAGGCGGGTGCAGAGACTTCGGCGGCTATGAAAGAATGGCGAAGCTTTTGTTTGTTATGGTATGAATCCAAACGGAAGTGCCCGTTTTGTAAACCTTTTGTAAATAATAGTAACTTTCCTCACATGGGTTATTTTTTAAACGTAAAAATATGCCGCTCAAAAGGAAATTGCAACATATAAAAAAGGTTTAACAACCAAAATCTAAGCTGTCAATCAAACTCTTAGCCAATGAGAAGTATAGCAGTCGATTGGGATTGAGACGTCACGAAATCCCAACTTCGTGGCGCGCGATTTAAAACAGACGAAATAGCCGCAAACTAAAATCGGTCTCACGCAATAAATATTGCTGTGAAAAAATTTTGTTTTCGCGGGAAAATGTTTTTTGACATGCTTGTCCCAATTTGGCTGTTAAAAAAAACTTTTTTTCTTTGCAGTTACCCTTTAATGACCAAGAAAGCCCGTAAATAAGCTGTTTCTCCTCTGTCGATCGTATCCATACGTCCCACAAGATCCATCACGAAAACATTTGAACACGAACTTCAAAAAGTCTCTCTCTGTCGAGAGAGAGGTCATCGACCAGTGTCATCGTTGACTAGTTGCCACATACGTCACTAGTTGCCACACACGGCCGCAGCAGGACTTGTTTCGCGAATCCACGTAAATGCCGTAGTATCAAACGAACACAGAAAAAAACTACCCGAGACTGCGGTGACGACAAAAAAACGACGGGTAGGAGGATCAAAAGAGCCACACACACGCACACACACACACACACACACACACACACACACACACACGCACACGCACACGCACGCACACACACACACACACACACACACACACACACACACACACACACACACACACACGAGAGCAGCAGCAGCAGCAGTGTGGGACGAGAGGCTTAACATTGTCGATCGACCCATCTCTTGCTCGTTTGCGCTCCCTGCGGCGATGACTGGATTTTTTTTCGGTTCCTTTTCCTTCTGAAATGTCTCAGCGTTCCTTTTCAGACAGTCAGCAGCTCACACACAACGTAAATTTACTAGAATCGGAGCCCGTACGAGGGAAGAAGATGTCACATCGGAAAGTCGGAGCCGGTTCATTCGAAAAGTGTGGGGAGCTGGGGGACTGCGCGTAGTCCCGGGGTTACGGGGATAATCATAAATATAAAACTGGTACTTTCAACCTTGGTAACGCGTTGTATATTACGTTTATATTATATATATAATAAATTGTACAAGACTGCGCTTTTAAAACGTATTTTAATGTCGGATAAACGCGCACGAACACCACCGCGCCACTCGAGAAGAAACATTTTTTTTTCACGACGATATGCGTCGATAGCAGAAATTTTCTCACGTAGTTGCGCCATGGCCTTCCTTCCTCCGACATTGTGACGTAGCCACTCGGAACGCTACGGCCTTATTTCTAGGAGGTGTTGGCTGTAGACGCGCTTTCCTCCTCTCTTCGGATTGCCACAGAAAGCTGACCGCGAGTATAGGGATATCGTTTTTAATAAAAAGAGTGCACGTTGAAATGTGAACCACGGAATTATAAGAGTCATTATTTGTTTGGGTTTAATTTCGTTTTAAACGGTCTGCTTAAAACGATACTAAACTCGATACTAAACACAACTAATAAGGACTGCAGATCTAAAGTTGTACAATATATTTGATACTTTTATTGAATTTTGCGCTCTAATTTTGTCGATGTCCTGTTCCAGCTCTAAAATTTAAAGGGGCCATGAAATTACCTTTTTACTTTTGCCTTCAATGTTCATGAACGCTGTTAAGAATGGAACCTTCGGCAACCTTTTTCGAGTTTCAACGCTGCGGAAACGAGTCCCGAAACGAGTCCCGACGTGTTCTGGACTGTCGCCCACCTGTCGAAGTCTGCCCGAAACGAGTCCCGACGTGTTCAAGACCGTCGCCCAGCTGTGGTGGTCTGCCCGAAACGAGTCTCAACGCGTCCGTGACGTCAACGGGACGTGTGTGTGTGTGCGTGTGGGTTCGTGCGCTCCGGAAGGGGAGAGAGGCCTGGCCTAACTGCGGAGAACCATGGCTATGACGCATTTCTGGCTACGACGCGGCGGGCTTTTCTGCTACGCACTTGGCGGTCGCACCTGCTGCCCTGGCGGAGAGTGAGGGAGAAAACGGACCCCTATATAAGGCGGGGCGTGAGGCTGCTGAGTTGTTCTCTCGGATTTGACGACTGTATCGCTACCATGTAATTAAACCGTTCGTTACGTTACCAATTCTCCCACCTCCACTGGACCCCTGGGTTCTTCACTTCGGGGAATGGTCGTCGTCAAAGGCCAGGAAGCCTCCGGACGTGCGGCCTAAGCCCCGCCTCGAACAACTGGTTGGCAGCGGTTGGGATCGGACCATGCGACATCGTGCTACATCTGTGGGTGAGCGTTTGGACTTTGCTTTGAGATTCGCCAGGCTTCAGATTATGGGTAATTAATTTTGAACTGCTGGGAATCCTTAGTGTTTGACTCGTGCGCTAGGTTTGTGTACAACCTCGCGACAAGTTTTATTGCAAAGCCAAAGCTAAAGAGCAGCGATCATGGATCTGATGAGGTTACTGAGAACAGATTTACTCTGTTTATGTGAAGAATTGGGTGTGGAGGTGGAGCAAAAGATGAAGAAATCTGAGATCAGTAAAGCGATTTCAGAGAGCGCGGAAGCAGAGGAAATTCAAATTGCGTGGGAACTGCTTCAGAACGCTAAGAGTGAAGCTGCAGCAAGAGAGGAACAGGCTGCAGCGAGAGAGGAACGAGCGCAGGCTGCGGCGACAGAGGAGCGAGCGCTGAAAAGGCTAGAGCTCGAAATTGAACAACAGCGATTAAACTCGCAGAACAGTAGAGTTGGGGCTCCGGTACGAGCAAGTGAGACCGAGTCGTATCAAATGAAGAAGCTCATGCAGCCGTTTAAAGTTGGGGAAGACGTGGGCCTATTCTTAGTTAACTTTGAGAGGACATGTGAGAAGTTGAGCTTCGCCCCAGAAACGTGGCCGCAACGGCTTTTGACTCTGTTGCCCTGTGAGGCTGCAGAGGTTGTCGCGCGCCTCAGTGCTGGAGACGCGGACGACTACGACAAGGTGAAGTCCAGCCTTTTGAAGCGGTACCGCCTTTCTGCCGAGGCGTTCCGTCAAAGGTTTAGAAACGCATCCAAAAAGAGCAGCGAGGGCTACTCGGAATTCGCGTACGGGCTTAAAACCAACCTGATAGAATGGTTGAAGAGCGAGGAAGTGTACGAAAGCCGAGACAAGGTAGTCGAGTGTGTGTGCCTCGAACAGTTCTTTCGTAGCATTCCGCAGTCAGTCAAGCTCTGGGTGCAGGACAGGGTGGGAGTCGACTCTGTCGAAAGGGCCGCTGAGCTAGCCGAAGAGTACGCAACGCGTAGAAAGCTGAGCGGAGAGGAAAGCGAATCCGGCCGAAGCGATCAGCGTAAGACCTTCCGACAGGGAAATGACTCGCGAGAAAACGGGCCCGAGAAGCCCGAAGCAGGACAAAAGGTCCCAGAAAAAAGCACAGAACACTCGAACGGAGACGAGGCGCGGAAAAGCCCAACAGGGCAGTTCGAGGCAAGGAAGCCGTTCCTGTGCTACAACTGTCAGGAGCCGGGACACACAGCGGCCAGATGTAAGAAACCGCGGGTTGTGTTCTCGTACGTGAACGGTAGTGACGGGGACCTGAAGCTTCTTCGTCCCTATCTTCACGAGCTCCATGTAAACGGAAAGCCGTGCAGGGTGCTTCGGGACAGTGCAGCGACGATGGACGTTGTCCATCCGTCGTATGTAACGCCATCCGATTTTACGGGAAAGGTAGTTTGGATCAAGCAGCTGCTCGAAAAGCACAGTGTCTGTCTGCCTATGGCGACAGTAAGGATAACTGGCCCGTTCGGAGAGCTAGTGACAGAGGCGGCTGTCTCGCAAACAGTCCCGTTGGAATATCCTTATTTGTTTTCTAACCGGTCAGATTTCCTGCTGCGCGAAAGGGGTCAACAACTGGGAGAAGGGCTAGTTCAGTCGTGTACGAGGTCCAAATCGCGTCAGGTCGCCCCTTTGTTGACGAGTGATCCAGAGCCAGAGGCAGCTGACGGGGAGCAAGCACTCCCAGAGTTGGAGGCAGAAAACCGGGATGAGAGGGACCAGGTTGTAGAACAGCCTGACCTCGCAGCGCTAGAAAGCGTACGCCGTCCCAACGAGCCCGCGAAAAAGGCGGAGGAAGACGGGATCATTAAAGGATCTCTCGTAGCTCCGACGTCACGTAATTTGGATCGTCTGTTACGAGTAGACAGAGTGTCTTTGGCAGTCGAGCAGAAGAGCGACCCTAGTGTGTCAGGGTTTCGCGGTACAGCTCAGGAGATTGCTAGGACCAATGTGACGGGGCATGAAAAAGGCGGATTGTTTTATCGGCGCTATAAAGACCGCATTTTCACGTCTAGAAATCACGTGAAAATCGATCACTATGACTTCAGCGTAAGAAAAAGGAAAGGCAAATTTAACGGCAATGCCGATGGGTTGAGCAGATTTTTCTGACATCACGAAAAATAGTAGGGATGATCTCAGAGGTCTTCGTCATCCACGGGAATGAGGATCTAAGTGGGGGCACTTCGTTGAAACCCCAAAATGACCTCACAAATTGCGAAAAGTTTTTGTCTTTTGTATTTTGTTCATAGTGACCTCGTTGGAAAAATGAGTTTTTTTGGCGACAGGGGGTCTCGATACCCGGAATTGTACCAAATTTTGGTAATTCGTAATCCAGTCTGGCGGGTCTTTGGCGAATTCCGAGCGTTTGACTGCGGTGTGGCGTGGTGTTGTGGGGGACGTTTCCGCTGATGCCTCCGTTGTGAGAGGTTTGGGAGTTTGTTTGGTGCTTGCAGCGTCTTCTCAAGGCCTACTCCAAGCCCACCTCTTCAGGCCAGCGATTGTACCACCGGCCATTCGAGGTTTCCCTGGCCCCGGAGGGGCTGTTAAGAATGGAACCTTCGGCAACCTTTTTCGAGTTTCAACGCTGCGGAAACGAGTCCCGAAACGAGTCCCGACGTGTTCTGGACTGTCGCCCACCTGTCGAAGTCTGCCCGAAACGAGTCCCGACGTGTTCAAGACCGTCGCCCAGCTGTGGTGGTCTGCCCGAAACGAGTCTCAACGCGTCCGTGACGTCAACGGGACGTGTGTGTGTGTGCGTGTGGGTTCGTGCGCTCCGGAAGGGGAGAGAGGCCTGGCCTAACTGCGGAGAACCATGGCTATGACGCATTTCTGGCTACGACGCGGCGGGCTTTTCTGCTACGCACTTGGCGGTCGCACCTGCTGCCCTGGCGGAGAGTGAG
Source organism: Ixodes persulcatus (assembly GCA_013358835.2). NCBI lineage: Eukaryota > Metazoa > Arthropoda > Arachnida > Ixodida > Ixodidae > Ixodes > Ixodes persulcatus. The sequence continues at coordinate 14,646 of JABSTQ010002947.1, forward strand.
GGAGAAAACGGACCCCTATATAAGGCGGGACGTGAGGCTGTTGAGTTGTTCTCTCGGATTTGACGACTGTATCGCTACCATGTAATTAAACCGTTCGTTACGTTACCAATTCTCCCACCTCCACTGGACCCCTGGGTTCTTCACTTCGGGGAATGGTCGTCGTCAAAGGCCAGGAAGCCTCCGGACGTGCGGCCTAAGCCCCGCCTCGAACAACGCCGAACAGGCATCCGTTTTCGTTTCGGTATAATAGAGAGTTTTAGTAGATAGTTTTTTCGTCCCTATAACGACACCCGAAAACAATACGATGCATGCCCAAGGCCGCCGGAAGGGAGAGGAGGTATCGTTATCGGGGAGAAAGAACGATCTGCTAAAACTCTCTATTAACTTCTACAGGAAAAATGATTGAAATATCAAGTTTTTCTTCCTCTCCAACTCACCGCAAAACAAGCCGCAGTGTAATTTTGACGGTCGTGACGTGTTCTGGAACCTGAACCGGAAGTTCTCTCGGCAGTAGGAGACTGGGAGCGTTAGCGGCTAGCTAGCTTTGTGCCGGTAGGTTTTACATATTTTCTGGTTCGGATGGGACTGCTCCCATACGCCGGCACGCCTGTTGGAAAGTGCGGCGACTCTTCCGACGAAGACTCCAGTTCCTCGTCGGAATCGGACAAAGTGTGGTGATACCAATGTACGGCAATGGGGCGAGCATGCACATAAGACATTAGACCTGGGGTCTCAAACCGGTGAGCCTTCACCAAGTGTTTCGACGTGGTTTCTTGAGTGGCAAGCGGTGAAACTGCAGCCCTTCTTTTCAAGGTCCGGACTGCACAAACTGTAAATTGGGCACTTGCAACGATCGCGTTAGCTACGACTGCGTCCGTTGTGACCGGAGCGACCGGAACCACCACTTTACGCCGCGCGCACACGCTCCTGCAACCACTGCAACAAGCGCAGCAGGTCGTCAGGGCCACGGCCACTTCTCCGCCGCCGTCAGCCGTTTCCGCGGTATCTTTAAAAAGAAGGGGACGCGCTGCCACTCACTGGCGTAGCAGAAAATGCTGAGTTTTCTATGGGCTCAGGCTTTATTAACCTTTATTTTGTCAGGATAGGCTCGCAAGGCAGAGTGGATGAAAAAAAGAAAGGGAAATTATTGCCACGCGCGTCGACGAGTGATCGCGTGCGTGGCCGAGTGGTTACCGCTCTTGACTGTCGCGCGGAAAGTCGGGGTTCGATTCCTCGGCGCAACGCGTCTTTTATTTATTCTTGCAATTTACTGTTCTGGTAAATTCGAGAACTCTGTTGCATGTTCGGGCTTATAATGTTCTATGCGCAAACCTTCTACGCCGATTGTTCGAGAAGCCCACGCCTGTACAAAAGTGGCTACGCGTGGCAAGCCGCAGTCAGTTTCGCCCAGCGTTCGACTGTGCTCTCACGCCGACCTCGACGCCCGCGACGCTCTGTTCTCCTGTTGTTATCGTTTTTCCTTTTTATTTTCGAGCACAAGTTCGCCCCATTAGACGTTTAGTTTCTTCGGTTATTATCGCCTCATCAATTTTTGTTCGTGACATTTTGGTGGAGGTGCGGGGTAAATTTGCGTTCTATGCCCGTGGACCGTACCCCTCCGAAAACACGCCGGCCAAGTGACGTGCTCAGCCCCGGGAGGCTACCCTTCGCAGAAGACCAGACCAAGGCCCGGTCAAGTCGCCGTAACCAAGGCCTACCGCCGGAACTCGGACCCCTGCCGCAGAAATCAAAGAAGAAGACCGCGACGATGACCGCTCCGCCCGTCGTTGTCCTGCCCGTCGCCCCCCCATCGCCGACGCCTTTCCATGGAAAAATCTATGAAGACGTTGAGGACTGGCTCCTTCACTATGAGCGCGTGGCACGCCACAACGGATGAAACGTCGAGCAACGCCTCCAGAACCTATACTTCTCGCTGGAAGGCACCGCGAGGCACTGGTTTGAAAACCACGAGGCTTCGCTCAGTTCGTGGGATATCTGCGCCACCGAGTTCAAGCGAACCTTTTCGAACCGACACCGGCGACAGGACGCGGAGGACCTGCTCCAGACGCGGACACAAACCCCCGACGAAGGCGTGACAAGCTACGTTGAAGACGCGCTACGACTGTGTACACGCGCCGACCCGCAAGCCACCGAGTAGAAGAAGTTGCGCTTCCTCATGAGGGGCGTTAAAAGCGAAATCTTCGGTGGCCTTGTCCGCAGCCTTCCGACGACGGTAGACGGCTTCGTGGCCGAGGCGACCAACATCGAGCGAGCGCTGTCGGCCAGAGCTGTGCACTATCAACGACTCGCCGGTGTGTCAACGGTTCCGGCTGTCTCGCCACGTCGCTGCAATGTCGATGGTGTCGGCATCGAACACCTTCGGCAGATCACCCGCGACGTCGTCCGGGATGAGCTCAGGAAGCTACTGCCGGCTTCCAACCGCCCGGCTTCACTCTCGATTGCCGAGGTGGTCCGAAAGGAAGTACAGCGAGCTTGCCAGCCGGACACTCCTATCATCGTTCCAGCTCCTGAAGAACCGGCGCTGAGCTACGCCGCAATGGCCCGACGACACACGCCCGTTGCGTCGCAGCCGCGACGTGAGCCTTCAGCACCGAGGCAACCGCCGCACGTCCACCCAGAGCAATCTGGGCCGAGGAAGACGGACGTATGGAGAACCGCCGACCGACGCCCGTTGTGCTATCACTGCGGGGAAGCCGGCCACATTTACCGTCGATGCCCCTACAGACAACTGGGGCTGCGCGGGTTCCACCCGAACGACCCGCGCCCAAGGTATGACGAACGCCCTCGCGACATCGAGGAGTACCTCCGACGATCGCCCTCCCCAGTGTCGTCTCTCCGCCGTGAAGCCCGCTCCCCATCGCCACGACGTTCAGCGTCCCCAGCGCCACGACCCCGCCGAGAGAGCCTGTCTCCCCTGCGTCGCTTGGAAAACTAAGTGCGGCAACGCCTGGAGGTGACGTTGCCGAAAACGACGGAAGAAAACAGCTAGCCTCCAAGAAGGCCGGAGCGCTCCGACTCTCCAGACGCCCCGCATCGCACCGACGCCCCTGCAACGGTGTCCAACAACCTAAACGTTGTTATCGACGGCCTCGACGCATCGGCACTCGTGGACAGCGGAGCAGACTACTCTGTCTTGAGTGGGAGGCTCTCTCGCCGCCTTCGGAAAGTTACGACGTCGTGGGACGGACCGCAGATACGAACGGCCGGCGGACATCTCATCACACCTGTTGGCAGGTGCACCGCTCGCGTTGAGATCCACGGTAAAACCTGCCCTGTGAAGTTCGTCGTTCTGCAAGAGTGTTCGAGGGACGTCATTCTCGGAATAGACTTCTTGTGTGAATACGGCGCCATCATCGACCTTGCGGAGAACAAGCTGACGCTTCGGAAACCTGTCCCATCGGCGGAAAATCCCAAAGCGACGTTAGCTACAGTGCGAGTCCTTACCAGCCACGTAAACCTGCCGCCGCTGTCGAGTGTCTTTGTGCCCGTAGGGACCGAAGAAGCCACCTGCGGTGTAGCACTATTGGAAGGAAGCGTCCAGCTTCTCCTTGGACGAGGGATTGGCATTGCAAGAGGCGTAACCGAGCTCCAGGACGGGCGTACCTTAGCCCTTGTCACCAACTTCCGGCAAGAGTCGCAGCACCTTACAAAGGGTACAGCTGTGGGATACGTCGATGAAATTCAGGACTCAGCCGCGATCGCCGCGATCTCAGAAGACGCCTTTACGACGCAGCTCATGAGAGCCACGCCGTGAGAGCTCGACATCGACCCGTCCCTCCCAGCCCCACAACGACGACAACTCAGTGACTTTCTCGCCGAGTTCAGTGAGTGCTTCTCCACGTCGTCAAAGGTGCGCCAAACAACGGTTGCGAAGCATCGAATAATCACTGATGACGACGCTCTCCCTGTGCATCAGCCACCGACCCGAGTCTTCGTGAAAGAAAGGGAAGTTATCCAGAAGCAAGTTCAGGAAATGCTTGATGACGCCGTTGTCCAGCCTTCAAACAGTACGTGGGCTTCCCCAGTAGTCCTAGTGAAGAAAAAAGACGGAACCCTGAGGTTCTGCGTGGACTACCGCCGGCTGAATGCAGTAACAAAAAAGGACTTCTATCTGCTGCCCCGCATCGACGACACCCTGGACCGGCTGCGCCACGCCTGATACTTTTCGTCGATGGACTTCAAGAGCGGGCACTGGTAGATTGAGGTCGACGAACGAGACCGTGAGAAGACGGCCTTCGTCACACCGGACGGACTGTATGAATTTAAAGTAATGACGTTCGGGCTGTGCACAGTGCCGGCAACCTTCCAGCGTGTTATGGACACCGTCCTTTCCGGCTTGAAATGGCAGAGCTGTCTCGTCTACCTCAACGACGTTGTCGTGTTCACAACCGAATTCGACGAGCACCTCGGACGACTGCGAGCCGTACTACGGGCCTTCAAGGCTGCTGGGCTGACACACACGCCTTCGAAGTGTCGGTTCGCCTATGGAGAGCTGAAATTTTTGGGCCACGTCGTGAGTGCTCAGGGTGTAAGCCCGGATCCTGCAAAGACGTCCGCTGTCGCCGAATTCCCGAAGCCGTCGGACAGGAAGGCCGTCCGAAGATTCCTTGGGCTGTGCGCCTACTACAGACGTTTCGTGCGTGACTTTGCACAGATTTCTTCACCGCTGACGCATCTGACGAAGGATGACGTGCAGTTCCAGTGGGGAGAAGAGCAAGAACAAGCGTTCGACGAACTCAAGCGAAGGCTGCAGTCGCCCCCTATCCTCGGACATTTTGATCAGTCGGCGGAGACAGAAATTCACACGGACGCCAGCAATACCGGTCTCGGTGCGTTACTCGTTCAGCGACAAGAAGGGGCAGAGAAAGTAATTGCTTACGCAAGCCGGGCGCTGTATAAGGCAGAAAAACATTATTCAACGACCGACAAAGAATGTCTTGCTGTCGTCTGGGCGATAACCAAGTTCCGTCAGTACTTGTACGGGATTCCGTCCCGCTTGGTCACGGACCACCACGCACTCTGCTGGCTCGCAAACCTCAAGGACCCGTCAGGACGCCTCGCTCGCTGGAGTCTTCGACTGCAAGAATTCGACGTAACCATTGTGCAGAAGTCCGGCCGCAAGCATAATGACGCCAACTGCTTGTCTAGGGCCCCAGTCGAATCTCCTGACAGCACCGACGACGACGATGACGCTCGTTTCCTCGGAGCAGTTACAGATACCGACATGGGAGCACTTCAACAAGACGACCCGGAACTTCGCGCCTTGATCGACCACCTCGAAGGTCAAGGAAGTTCCGATCCGCGAGTCTTGGCCCGAGACTTGTCAAGCTTCGTTCTGCGGCGAGGCGTGCTCTTCAAGAAGAACTTCAGAACCAGCAACCCTGCCTGGCTGCTGGTTGTGCCTGGCAGCCTGCGAGAAGAAATCTTTCAAGCATGCCACGACGACCCGACGGCCGGACACCATGGCTACAGCAGGACGCTCGCCCGGATTCGTGACAAGTACTACTGGCCGAGACTCCCGAAAACCGTCCATCTGTACACACGGTCGTGCCATGAGTGCCAATGACGTAAGAAGCCTCCGACAAAGCCAGCAGGACTCCTGCAGCCGATATCTGCCCCGACTGCGCCCTTCCAGCAGGTCGGAATGGATTTGCTTGGGCCGTTCCCCACATCGACGCAAGGGAACCGGTGGATTATCGTCGCGACCGATTATCTTACACGATACGCCGAGACGAAAGCCCTTCCATCGGGAACAGCGGTGGAAATCGCCAAATTTTTCGTCGAGTCCATTCTCCTTCGACACGGCGCACCTGAAGTGCTGATCACAGATCGAGGGTCATCTTTCTTGGCACAGCTGACTCAAGAGGTACTTCGGCTCAGTCACACCAGCCATCGACAAACCACCGCTTATCACCCGCAGACCAACGGGCTAACAGAGCGGCTCAACAAGACCATCGCCGACATGATCTCCATGTACGTCGACGTAGAGCACAAGACGTGAGACGAGGTGTTGCCGTACGTTACATTTGCGCACAACGCAGCCGTACAAAAAACCACAGGAATGACGCCGTTCCAACTGGTACACGGCCGGACGGTTACCACGATGCTGACGCCATGCTGCCTCACGTGCCAACCGACGATGGCAACGGCGACGCTCAGCTGATCTCTGAACGTCCGGAGGAAGCTCGTCAACTGGCAAGAATCAAGATTCAAGAGCAACAGCGAGTCGACGCATGCCGGTATAGCCTTCGTCACAGGGACGTACACTTCCAGCCCGGAGACAGGGTGTGGGTCTGGACGCCGATTCGCCGCCGTGGTCTCAGCGAGAAACTCCTAAAACGGTGCTTCGGACCCTACAAGGTACTTCGTCGACTTGGAGATCTGAACTACGAGGTGATGCCCGACGGAACACGGACTTCATCACGCCGCCCTCCACGACCGGAAGTCGTCCACGTCGTGCGCCTCAAGCCGTACTACGCGCGATAAGACTGCGAACTGTGATCTTGTGCAACGCTTGATAGGATTGTGTTTTGCCAGCCTCCGTATTTTCCCATTCTTTTGTTCGTGTTGCTCTTTTTTGTTGCCTTTCACGAGACATCGAGACGATGGCTTTTTAAAGGGGGGAGTAATGCCACGCGCGTCGGCGAGCGACCACTTGCGTGGCCGAGAGGTTACCGCTCTTGATTGTCGCGCGGAAAGTCAGGGTTCGATTCCTCGGCGCGACGCGTCTTTTTACTTTTGCAATTTACTGTTCTGGTAAATTCGAGAACTCTGTTGCATGTTCGGGGTTAGAATGTTCTATGCGCCAACCTTCTACGCCGATTCTTCGAGAAGCCCACGGGTGTACAAAGCCGCAGCCGTGGCAAGCCGCAGTCAGTTTCGCCCAGCGTTCGACTCTGCTCTCACGCCGACCTCGACGTCCTCGACGCTCTGTTCTCTTCTGTTGTTATCTTTTTTCCTTTTTATTTTCGGGCACAAGTTGGCCCCATTAAACGTTTAGTTTCTTCAGTTATTATCGCCTCATCAATTTTCGTTCGTGACAATATGCAGTACGCCTTCTTGGCTGATAACGACTTTAACAGACGACTCTACCGATAGTACAAATCTCGCCACACGCCTTTTCTACCATAGCAAAAGACGATGTTATATTAGCAGAGATATAGCAACATAGAAATATAATTCCGTGATCACATAGACGTTGTGAGCGTTCAGGAATGCTAACACTATCACTTTTCTCGGGTGATGAAACGCGTCAAAATTCGAATCCTTCATACACGCCTTTAAATACACGCACCAGTTATACCTTGAACCATATGCTTGAACTTGAGCACACGCATGGAACGCGCGAAATAAGAAATCCGGGCGATGTTCGAGGACACAAATGCTAAGAAAGCATCACTGTAGTTGAAGTAAAAGAACACGACGGCCCGAGCGTTTCTGCTGTCTTGAGGGTGCCGCCACAACATCGCCCCACGAGCAGATGGATCTTCCCTTCTAGGACGTGCTGGGTTATCATCACAACACACGACGAGAATTCAGTCAAGGATAGCGCTCTGCGCGGAACGATGAGCTTCTACCACGCCGAACACGCCAACGAACACCACCGACGCCATGCTTTTCAGCAGAGCAGGAACCGCGAAACAGCGCATGCGCAGTCTTATCTTTCTCTTGCTTCGTTTACCACACGATAGAGGGCGCATGGCTCCGAGCATTATAAAATTCGGCAATTTCCGTCACATCCCTAATTATACTACAAAATGTGGATCAGAATATTCTTTAGCAAAACTTTTAAGAAACATTCGCCGGCTATTTATTGTTTATGATTGCGGTGCTGGTGATGTAGGCTCTTATCCAATAGGCGACGTGGATTTGGCTGACGTGCTTTGGCACCGCGGATGCGTCGCAGTGAAAAGGAAGAGTGCTTTCGAAGGAGAGAAGGTATAAAAGAGTCCGCTTCTCTTTTAAAAGTTTTATGGCGAAAAATCTTTTTTGGCTCTCTATTTTTGTGTTTTGGTTTTATTTTCACACCTTTTACGACGTGTGGTGGATGAAATTCGATTTCAAAATCGTTTCATGGTCCCTTTAAGTAAAGGTGTGGGCCTCCCCAAACTTCAAAAGCATCTTTTCCCTCTACCTCCCTTGCCCCCTTTTGGTGTACGTAAATAAATAAATAAATAAATAAATACATTTTTAAACATTATATGGAACTATTTTTTCACATTCACATTTTTGTACGATTTACGGTTTATTTTTCGCACCTGTGTTTGAGACTTTAGAATTCATACGAATTTATATAAAATGCGGACCAAGTGCGCTGGCAATATATTGCGCAACCGGTATTTTGCCTGCGCATGTGGGGAAGCGTACCTGATGCCCTTGTTCTGTGGTAAAGTTGACATTAGACTGACAGGGATGTGCCGTCGACGCCCGAGCGAAAGAACACTCCCATTTCTTGCGCTTCTCACCGTCTTGCCATGCCGCGGTCCATTGTGATAGATAAGCATGTTCTGCGGTATTTGATGACATTCATATTTTAGCAAGGCACAGAAGCAAGGTTGCCAGAGCAATTGCCGAGGCTTTTTTTTTTTTATTGCCTGCTATGACGCGGGCATGTGTGTAAGCGCTCCGTAGGTAGTCCTGGCGTGTGACGAGGTTAAATTTATTAGGAAGTCGGGCAAGTTTGTGAGGGCGAGTGTCGGCATGATTTAGTTGAGGGTGGATGTACTCTCGGGTTGTTTGTTTTAATGCGTTAGCATTAGAACGGTTGTTGTGACGAAAGCCTGGTGGTGTCTTTCGTTTGTCAGTGCAGGGTACAACGGAAGAAGGAGGGGGAGAGAATGACGCGCGCGACGCTCCCCCTGGTCCGAAGCGCTGACCTCAGCCCACGTGAACCTCTCCCGCTCTCCACGGCGCTGACAAATTGACAGACACGGCCGGGTTTTCGTCAAAACGAGCCCTTTCGTTATCGTCATAGTCACGCGCACAGCTGGCGTGGTGCCAGAGAGGATGAGGTGCCGCGCAGCCCCTCCTAGATAACAAAGCCGTAGTGCTGAATGAGATTGCGTAATCAGAGAGGGTTAACACTGGACACAGATTGGAAACGAGTGCTGCGTTAGCGCGGCTGTTATCTAGAAGGTGTTGCGCCGCGGCGCGGTGGAATGCGGGCGTGCTCAGTTGCCGCCACGGTGGAAGAAATACATTTAGGTGGTGACTCTGGCCGCTCTTCCCGCGAGGAGCGAGCGACCAGATCGTGTTCGGAGCTATAAAAAATTACACCATCTTCCCGAGGGGAACCATGGGGCGATGCGGAGCATCGTGTTGGTTCCGAGGAAAGAGTCAGTTGCGTGCTGACGTCGAGAGATGGCGCCACCGACTGCCCTAGCGTTACCCCCTACGCGAGCCTTCGTCGCGGCTCGCGGCAGAGAAACTTGGAACGCTCGCCGCTCGCCGTTTATTTTTTTTCACACTTGAAGGAGAGGAGACTAGAGGAAGAGAGTTGCGCGTGCGCGCGCGGTGTGAGGAGAAGCGAACGCACGCGCAGTGCACGCAGCTGGTAGAGAGAGAGAGAGCGGAGAGAGTAACGCGCAGCTGTTGGAGAGAGGGAAGGAGGAGAGTTGCGCGTGCGTAGTTCGAGTGCCGACTACAACGCCGACGCCGCGGGACATAGACCCGAGCAAGAGATGCTCCGCATCTAAAAAAAGCAACGAACCAGGAGTATAGGGAGTATTCACTGGCGGCCATAGCTGTGTGCTCGGCTGCGGAGCGCGTGCTGAACGCGAGCTTCCACAGTTCTTTCGCCACGTGCATTCCGCACCACCAAGATTGCCAGTCTTGGCAGCCTATTAATGCGAGCTCGTTCTGAGCATGCGCTCTAAACAGTGACCTCAAATATGGCGGCCAGTGAATACCCCCTATAGACCTTTCCAAAAACGAGCTTGTGGCCGGTGCCATTTTGAGCGTTCGTGCGTATGGCGCGTGCTTTGCTCGCTTTCCGAAGCGACGAACACGCACGTGCTGGGCTGTGAAGATCGCACGCTGGACTGTGATTTTGTAAACATTAGAAAGGTCTATACTCTGTTTCACCTTATGATGTACCGCAGGAAAGGCTACAAGCACGAGCTCCTTGCTCTCGGGCACATCTCGGCGGCACAAGCTCTCGTGACGTAAGAGCGGCTGTCAACGCAATGAGATCGCGCTTCTAGCCTTCGCTGCGGTACAACATAAGGTGAAACGAAGTATAGTTACTTACGCGCCGCCGTAGAGGCCGCTGAGGTGTGAGCACCGTGGGTATAAGTTCTCTCCTCTTCGGCCACGGTTTCGGGGGCGTAGCTTGCTCGCCTTTTTCGCGGTGTGGTGGTGGTGTGCGGCCAGCGGCTGGACTCATGTTTTGCTTTGGTGCTGTGTCGATCAAAGGTGCCACCATCGTGCACGAAGGTGAGCCTTAACCCGAAGAAGAAGTTACGCTATAAGGATGGGAAAGACGTGCTTCGTTCCCAACTGCAATTCGGGGTACCAGAACTGTGCAGAGCGAGCGTCCTTGTTGAAAGCTCCATCGAATGACGCTCGCCTGGAGCACTGGCGTCGTGCAATCCCGAGGGCCGATCGCAAGTTACTACCTAGTCTCCTCATCTCGTTGACCAAGTGAAGACCAAGCTTCACAGTCTAATTTCTGTCGAAGACTGGGAATGCGAAGATGTCCTGACAGAAAAGGCTGAAGAACCAAGGCTGTGGACTGCATACTATATTGTGTAACTGGGTTTTTGAGTGTGAAAATGAAAAAAGCTAGACGTTGCCATGCATGCTGATCCGCTTTCAGCATCGACAAAAACACTTCTGCTGAAGCAGCACTGACAAACGTGAAGAACAGAGGAGGCCTTATACACCCCAACAAGAACCTTTTCCAGCTACTGAAGAAATCGGAACAGTTCTTCGTGGAAAATAAAAGCCACCAGACTGTCTACTGGGACACAATCGACAGTGTTCTTGACACATGCACAATAACGTTTCCATACGCTGAACACAAAGAAGAAACAGGTTCCCAGTTGCTCCACTACTACTTCAGCATGCGAATGCGACAACACTGGCAGCATATTACCACGAGTATGAACAAACAAGCTCAAGAAAAGAAGAAATCAGCAAAGCAGCGCTCGTCTTAGTTTAAGAGAATAGGCGAGAAACACATGATGTAGGGGATTGCGTTCTTTGGTAGTATGCAGTGAATTCAGCTTTTGAGTACATTGTAAAGGGAAAATATTTGTCCGGTATTTTTTTACAGATGAAAAGTGATTTATGTCCTATAACCGCTACTATTGTTTGACTTTCAGTCACTGTGTCATCATGTCAGTCAGCATGTCATCATACTGTGTCATCATTTGAGTCACTATGTCATCATAAATATAATATTTTTCTGCTCACAAGGTTTGTATGTTCCACAGTACAAGTTGACATTGTATGTATGACCCATTTGTAATGCTATAACCTTTATGCGCATGTAAAGAATTATTTTGGCCCCACTATGTAACATTATTAGAATTTATTTTTTTTTAAATAAGAAGCCAGGAGCAGGGTGGAAAAAATCACCCTACCTTCTATAAAGCCACACAATATGTGTAAACAATTTACGGAACTGTTACCAAACATGCTGTTTGACAAAACATGCGAGCACGACCCAGCTGTTTACTCTGAATTACTCTAAATTATTGAAGGCCCAGTAGATTAAGCCGGGAAGTTTTATATTTATACGAGTATTTTTGTCACATTAAGTTATCATCGGAATGTTCTCGTTTAAAAAAACAGGAACCACACGGGGGAAAGGCAATCAGTGCCAGTGCGCCAACATAAATCCATCATTTCAGTACACAGTACACAGGGACCCAGTAAAGAATGCATAATTTCCTTCACAAGCCCTCTATAAGGAGTATTCACTGGGCGCCATATTTGTGGGTGATGTCTAGAGCGCACGCTCTGAACGAGCCCACATTAATAGGCTGCTAAGACCGGCAATCTTGAGGGTGCGGAATGCACGTTACAAAAGAACTGTGGAAGCTCGCCATCAGCACACGCTCAGCAGTCGTGCACACAGCTATGGCCGCCAGTGAATACTTCCTATAGATGTTTGCAAGCATGGCGTCCCGGCTGGTGCCCCATCCGTACAAGCACGTGCAGCATGCACGTGAAGATAGCCTTGGCAGGCCTGGAATTCCACGTGCTTGCTCACACGAGGAAGAGCATGGCGGCCGCCAGATGCCCTGTTTGCAATCGTCTATACAAGCCTTGACAAGCCCCTCTAAACTTGGGCGCCATCTATCCCTGTGCGCGTGAAGCACGCTCGCGCGCCGAACATAATGTGGTCGCCGCGTGAGACAGAGAGTCATTACCTAAATGTATTTCTTCCACCGTGGTTGCCGCTCATGGCCCGTCGCCAGATGTTCTTCGCTCTGGGTTTCCGTAGTATCTGTGTGCGTGTGCGTGTGCGTGTGCGTGTGCGTCCGTGCGCGTGCGCGTGCGTGCGTGCGTGTGCGTGTGCGTGTGTGTGTGTGGTTAAAAGTTAAAACGCTGGATGCGGTTCCCTCCACGAGTGATATGGATGCGGTTCCTTCCACGAGTTTTATGAATGTGGTTCTTTCCACGAGTTATATGGCTGACCGTATCCAAGAGTGTCGACATACTCTGAAAGACAGAGTACAGAAAAGGGGTGAAAACAATTACAGGAAGATGCATTAGTGCATAGGCGTGCGCAGGATTTGTCATTAGGGGGGGGCGAGGTTTCCCCAGAGCGCCCTCACCCCCCCCCCCCCCCCCCCCCCCCACCTTTCTATCAACGCACTCCCACTGATGTCCTTCCGCTCATATTGTAGTGCTGGGACGAGATATGGTTATGAAACGTTTATTTCAACGATATTGAATTGTAGCATATACAAAATAATATTAAGCAGTTGGTTTCACTTTCTTGTGAAACGTCCGCAAAGAAAGGCAGTCCCTGCGCAGCTGAGGCGTCAGTGACACAACGCGCGTACAAAGAATTTTTATTCTTTCTAAACCAGAGAAAGATACGACACATATGCCATCTGTAACAGCACAAAAATATTTAAAAATATTGCCTCAACGTGACTCTGCTAGAATGGAAAATATAGAATACATACAGGGCAAACGCATGGGTGCACCTACTCATGGCGAAAGCTGTCATATGGCGTCTGCAACGTTCATGCAGAGGACGAAAAACGCCACCCAATTCACCACGTAATGGCAACGCTTAAAACCACGAGAATATACCGCAGATTAAAAATACGAGAAACAGCAAGTTACAATATTTAGTAATTATTGAAGATAAACGCTATGACATGCCATTTTTTTTTTCTTCTGAGCATCCAAATGTACAGTTGATAATCTTACTTTCTGGCGCTTGATGGAAACATGTTATAAAAACAAGGTCTATAATTACTTTTTTTGCACAAGATAACACACACGCATTATGTCATACTCAACAAACATTATACAAACTAATGGACATGTTATGTGGTGGTAAAAATATTTTATGACCCGATTACTAAAAATGTGTAGCACGTGGGAGATATAGTACTTTTCACCAATTGTGAAAAGTCTAAAGCAAAATTCTACGCGATTTTGTCGCGAACCGTTCGATGACTAACTCAGAACTTGTTGACAATGCAATCTGTTGCTCAACGAACGGTAAAAGCAGCCACCGAAGCCGGTCACGACTCATTGTTGATCTCAGCTTTGTTTTCACAATGGCGAGCTTTGAAAACGTCCGCTCGCATGAGCAGCTAGTGACAGGGACAACTGCAAAGCCTTTAAAGATTTAAAAAAAAAGTCCTTATAAACTCACACTCCTAGGCCGTTTTGTTGCAACCAGTCTTTCCATTCATTACAGTCACCGAGCTTTATGTGCTCTGTGCTAACCTGTGCCGCAGCTCCCACGACGTCGATTCTTCCAGATCGACTGACACCAACCATCACCAAACACGTCTTCTTCGACCGACCGAACGACTCACACTTCAACGTAGTTCGCCATCTCCGCGGCTGACGTCAACGCGGCTTACACCACATAAACTGGCTGACTGCTCCCCGAAAAAAAAAATGGTTTGCTCTGTATGTTTATACAGCCTTGATGGAGATACGCCACGACGGGTGATCGGTCTCTTAGCTGTAGATGAGAAATTTAGGCAGTGCAGTACAACCGCTAACCTGGGTTTTTTAACGTGCATCACGCAGTAGTGATAACACGAACGCGTGCCGGTACGAAACTCATCCAGATCGAAACGGGCGGGGGCAGTGGGGAATCGAACCCAGGCGGGATTCCGCAGCCTGCACACTTTTATACCCTCGCGCCCGCCGCCCGGCCTCCAGAAGGTTCTTGTGTCTTCTTTAGCTTGCAGCACAGTGGAAGCTAGCGAACGTTCTAGACTTCACTGGCACCTTCCATCCGTGGCGGCGTCACTCCGCAGCCTGCACACTTTTATACCCTCGCGCCCGCCGCCCGGCCTCCAGAAGGTTCTTGTGTCTTCTTTAGCTTGCAGCACAGTGGAAGCTAGCGAACGTTCTAGACTTCACTGGCACCTTCCATCCGTGGCGGCGTCACTCGGCGTCACGTGATGATTTTCTTTCGCGATCATTCGATAGTTCTCTAGAAGCCCGACGCGGCGGCCGTTTCCAGGGGCGAGGAGGGATTTTCGCCGACGGCTGGCCATAGTCGGGTTGGCGCCTGGCGCTGCGTCCCGGCGTCTTTTTATGGTTGTTTTGTCGTTGCGCGCACTAGAGGGAGGGAACTTTGGCGTCGGCGTTTTATGCCGTCGAAAAAGAAACCATACCGCCGGCGTAGTCGCGCCTCGAGTCGGGCCAACTTTGCGCCCCCCCCCCCCTAGATGATTAGAGGGGGCGGCCGCCCCCCCTGCCCCCCCCCAGTGCGCACGCCTATGCATTAGTGGATTCGTAGTGAATGAGTTAGCATGACCCTTGGGAAACGCCGCACACGCCCCCATTTGGGAAACGATAGCACTGACCCCGTGACAAGGCCAAAAAGAGGCAGGAATGAATAGAGGAAAGAGAAAACCAAAAAAGAAAGCTAAAAAAAACAAAAAACGAAAGACGTTTACAAATCTCTGTAATGTGAAATTAGAGCGCAGCTCTTGAGGAGGAGGAGGGGAGGGTATGGCCCTCCTCCTCCTCCTTCGTATCCTCTCCTCCTTCATCTCCCCCTCTCCCCTCCTCCAATTCACTTTCCCCGCTAAATTTAGTGGGGAAAATGACGTCACATTACTTAGTGTCACGTCACCTATGAACAAATTCATTTTCTTCGCTGGATTCAGCGGGAAAATTGACGTCATGTGACCTCAACACCAACTTAATTCCCCGCTGAATTTAGCGGGGAACTGAATTTGTGTTGAGGTTACGTGACGTCAATTTTCCCGCTAAATTTAGCGCGGTTACGCCGACGCCGACGCCTTAGCGATTCCCAAAGGAGGACGTGTGTGGCGTTTCCCAAGGGTAAGGCTAATGTATTCCCTAAGGTCCGCTTCAAACGGAGCAACTTTTTCAGCAATTTCGGGGTTGCTGGCGGGTTGTTCCCTAGCTTTCCCTAGATCGACACGAATTGCTGAGATCGGGTCCGGCTCGAAACAAGCGAGCAACTTGGAGCAATTCGAAGAGGTTTGAAGCGGCTGCATGGCCAATCAGGGAGGCGATATTTTCACGTGATACCTCGTGCCGGTGATGGTGACAACAAAAGGCTCGGTCCTGGTTTGAAATTGATCGTTTTCGGAAATAAACTGTTTTAGAAAGATGCATTCGAATTCTCAACGAAGTCTAAATGCGCAAAAACACGTTTATTGCGCGTAATTGTGTGTCTAAATAGTGCGAGAAAAATAAAATTTCATGAGGATGATGACAAATTGCAGCAATTGGTTGCTGCATGCGAACGCGGGCGGCCCGTGTTGCTGGTGTTGCGACGTCAAGTTGCTGGGCGAAATTGCCCCGTCTGAAGCGGGGCTAAGAATCCCAATGGATCTTCCCGTAATTCTTGTTTCTACCAGCTGTCCAGTTCCCGTATACTTCCTGTACCGTGCAAAAGTAAAATTTCAGTTGTAGGTCAGCGCTGTGTTTGTGTACTCCTCCCCCTCGTCTTCTGTCTTTTGCGCTCTTTTTCCCACTTCGACATGACCAACCAACTAGCCCAACTACATGTCTTGTTGTGTGTCCTCGCATCGTTTACCGTGCCCTAGCCTCACGCGAGCGGCGCCGGTCCTAACACTGCCCCCGTATTCTACCCTGTCCAATATTAGCACACGGGCTGTTTTTATCTAGTGCGTCCAGAATAAAAAAAAAAAGGAACTTCGGTTAGGGTTCTCTTAGCCCTAAAAGAAGCCGCCACACTGCTAATACGTAAGTGCGTCATGCAGAAGACCGGCAGCAGACGCTGTCTGGGGCATGTTTATATCTTGTATAAGCTCTTGTCCCACTGGTTATAGAAAAACTGTCTACAGACATGTTGGAAACGTGCGTGTGTATAAAGGAAAGCATGTTACGAAAATGTTTCAGGTGTGTCCGTGGGTAATTGCGTCACCGAGTCCGCACGACACACCGTCACCGAGTCCGCACCTGCGGAGAAGGTGATGTTTGTGGCCATGGGGGCCAGTAGAAAAGAGGCGAAGTTGGTTAGTCAGCTAGATAATTAACTAAAGGGTTTTAATAAACCTAATTAACTTTTTTTTTGTGCAACTTAGTTGAAGAATTGACGCTCGACCTCATAATGACCTAGCCGTCATATGAAATTCTATAATAATATTAAAAAAAAATCGCTGCCGGGAGCTTTACGAGTTATACGCGCGCTTCATCGCTTTATTTATTTCGTACCTACATCGTCCGGTGGGCAATACGGTAAGGGGGAGCGTAAAGAATACACAATAGGGCGACGTCGTAGAAAGCATAGAAAACGGGAATATAAAATTGTAGAAACGATAAACGGCATTGTCACGACAATATTATTTCATAAAAACGCAAAAAAACACACACACACAGTAAAACAGGGGGCAGCCCTACTAATAAATCTGGCAGCAGGAATGTTCCAGTCATGGTACGTTTGAGGGGGTAAAAGTATTTTAACGCATCAGTTCGAAGGGAAAGTTCGCGGATGTTTTGATTACTACTTACTCGGCGAAAAATGTAGTCGGGTGCTGGGACATATTTAGATTTGTCAATGCCGGCGTTACCATGATTCTGTATTTACTCGAGTAATAGCCGCACTATTTATGTACAGTGCGCCTCAAACTGATCGCCGCCACGGCATTTGCCGTTTCTAAAAGTCCCTGCGGCGGTCGATTGAACTATCTCAAGAATGTTTGGGTTCCCGATTTCTATCCCATGCTGAGAAGGCATCCCAAACGTTTTGGTGACAAATTTAACAGTAAGTAGCCGACACGAGCTTAATGTCTGGGAATCCAGTGGCGGCGTTAAGTTTGAGGGGCACTGTACAAGGTCCTTGCGTCTACTTTCCCAATGCGCAATGATTGGATGTAAATCCAATCATTGCGCAACGCAATGATTGGATTTACATCCAATCATTGCGTTGCGCATAAATAACATAGCGAATAACCAGATCGAGAACACGATTCTCCATACAAGTGCAATCTTCACAGATGGTATATTTGCAGGAAGACGTTATCTTTGTCCTGTAAACAGCTGGAATCATGCTGTCGATCGAAGTGATTGGCAATCTGCGTGCTCCGCGAAAAAGCGAACGTTTAGGTTTTCTTCATAAATAGTGCGGCTATTAGTCGAGTAAATACGGTATAAGTAGGGTTCGGAGTTTTCGGTTTAAACCGATAAAAAACGATAAAAGTAAACCGAATTCATTTTCGTAAATTCGGTTTTAACCGAAAAAGGTCAGTTTTTAGGTTCGGCATTTTCGATTTAAACCGATAAAAACCAATAAAAACCAATAAAACTACGTCGAATTCATTTTCTAAAATTCAGTTTTAACCGGAATAGGTCACTTTAAAGGGGCGATGCAACAATTATTGTACTTTTCGAAAATACCACTTAGAACGGATCCCTGACATTAATGACCTATGAAACTCGCGCCGGAGCAAGTGGCCACGTGATCTGGAGCCGATTATATGCCGCCAATGTTGATCATAGCCACGCGCTGGGGTTGGCAAAGCACAGGACGCGCGCTGAGTTCCAGACATTGTTATGGCTCGGCTATTGTCGTCGTTGCAGCGATTGGACACGCGCCACTACCCGAATGCTTCTCGAGCTAGTAATTATCACGAGCCGAAATCGAGTGCCCACGCAATGCTCGGGTCCAATCTATGAACCGCATTCAAATATTGTCATTTGGTGTTACTGCGATCCCCACGTTACGTCATCAAATTTTGCATAGGAGAGATTGAATGCAAATAATCGCTTTTGTCCTTAAAATTGCATCGCAACAAAGGAGTTTCTTGGTCAGTGGCGTTGCGTGCGAGTATCCTGGAGTCCCACTAGTGCCAGTAAGCTCGTGTAAAGCGAAAAACTTTCCAGTTGAACATCGTTGCACCGCTCCTTTAACCTTCCAGTCGTACCGCAGAGCCGTGGCGAAAAAGTGGAGCGACAGTGTCTATCGAAACGTGCCCGAATGTATGGGATACACGGATGCCATTACGACGTTTTGGTTTAATGTGCGCATCATCGATCGGAACGTAAAGTCCGAAATGCCCCATGACTTCGCCATGTACGAGCGTGTTTTCAAACTCGTTGTAAGGAAGGCTGACTTGATGCAAGCTCTGCATGTTGTGTTGTGCTTCAATACGTCGCACCGTGTCTCTTTTGGCAATCACAATTGGTTGATTGGCCGATTTTGGCTTAGGCAGCGCTTCATCTCCTCAGCCTGCGAATGCCCAGTGTTAGCGTTGAAAGGGCATTCTCGAAGCTCAGGGTCATAATAACAGGAAAGAAAGAGTGCGGATCAATGAAGAGAACCTGGGAAAGTACGTGTGTATGTACTATAATAAGATCACGTAATTCTGATATACAGAAGGTGAAGTTCCATGTTTTTTGGGCATAGGCTTCATATCTGACTTGTTTTTACTTGTGTGCTTTTTCTTGATTCTTTTACAGTTGCACACATTTTCCAAATAAAGTGTACATTTTTTTTTTCAATATATCTGTGCTGTTATTTTTTTGAGTGATCAAAAATGTCAGAGCTACAAGGATAATCTGACCCGGTGTCCGTTGCTGTTTATTTTATATTCACCAAAAAAAGCCGATAAACGTTTGTGGACATAAATATACGCCGAAAAAAACCGAAAATTGAATTTTAAAATAAACACCGAAAAAAGTACGCCCAATTTTTAAAAAATAGAAACCGAAAACGCGGAACCCTAGGTATAAGTTATGTAAAAAAAAAAAAAAAGAAACTTTCGACGTAAACATTTTTGCCTATGTTGCAGGTCTCAACAACTGTTTCGAATCGGAGGTGCTTTCGCGAAAATTGTAGTCATTTGTCACATACGCTGCGGCCTGATTTTGAATTTGTTCATTTTGACTAATGCAAATTGAAGCGTGCGGACCCCAAACATAGAGGCGTATAGTGTAAAATTAGCCGGAGAAAGTTTCCTAAAATAACGACGAAAAAAATTCGACATATTGCTGACCTTGGCATAAAGAAGTGTTCTATGTCTGTTTTATTTTAAAAAAGCCCTGAAACGCACTTCAAGATATAATGTCCCAGTGCTAAGTTTAGTTTCAGTTGGAACCGAACCTAAACTCCAACTGAAGATTAGGTTCGGTTGGAAGCCATGTACAAGGATCGCATTTGTGGCCACGTAGCACACACTACAAGTTTTGTAATCAAACTTTCACGTGGCTAGAGCATAACTAGGTCGACCGTCACTTCTACAGCTATTGGCAGTTTTCATCACTTGTTTTTGAACCCACTTTCTTGGCTTCGTCTTTAGACCACCAGGCGCTGTGAATATCTGATTCGCCCGAGAAGGCTGGCCAGCGAACCTGCCTTCACAGCTCTCTGTTTGAGCAATTAAGTGCCATCGATTTCGTTGGAGTCGCCGATATTATGTCCCCAAAATTAAAAATGTAAAAACGGGTAATGAAAATGTTTCGGTTAATTAGCTAACTAATAAACAAATTTCGCCTCTTTTCTCGTGGTCCCCATAGCTAATCCAGCCCCAGACCAGAGCTAAAAGCAAACCCTAACATATTAGCCCCGTGCGCGACCGAAAGCGTCGCTGTGGTCGGCCTTCCACGATTGGCCGAACGCTGACTATGACGTCGGAAAGGGGATTTTCATCGACGGAAATAAGAGGAATGAAAGAACTTTAATTTTGACGGTGTTGGCAGTGTTTCTTTGAGAGCGCAATGATTTCAAGCTTCCACCATGCTAATAACAAACACCATCGAACTTGTTGTTTGCAAGGTATGACGTCACAAAGGGGAACCACAGGAGGGCGCCACCAAAACATCTCGCCGCTAATATTCAGTGGGTTTATAATTTTTAAGATTTATAGACTCACTAAAGAAAAACAAAACAACAACAACACCCAGAGCAACTGGCAGCCGCCATGTCTCTGCTTCTTCTGTGTGCTTGCAGGTTTGCCATAGCTACGTCCACGCACGCTCTGCACGTGCTTGCACGCATGGGGCACCAAATGGAGGGCAGTGCTTGTGACAATAAGCGGCGAGATGTTTTAGTGGCGCCCTCCTATAGGAGGTATTCACTGGCCGCCATATTTGAGGTCACTGTTTAGAGCGCATGCTCAGAACGAGCTCGCATTAATAGGCTGCCAAGACCGGCAATCTTGGTGGTGCGGAATGCACGTGGCGAAAGAACTGTGGAAGCTCGCGTTCAGCACGCGCTCCGCAGCCGAGCACACAGCTATGGCCGCCAGTGAATCTCCCTATGGTTACCTTTCGGGACGTCATTACTTTGCGAACAACAAGTTCGACGGTGTTTGTGAGGAGCATGGTGGAAGCTTGAAATCATTGCGCTCTCAGAACAATACTGCCAACACCGTCGAAATTGAAGTTCTTCCATTCCTTTTATTTCCGTCGATGAGAAATCCTTTGCTGACGTCATAGTCCGCATTCGGCCAATCGCGGGAGGCCGACCACAGCGACGCTTTCGATCGTGCACGTCGCCAATAAAGACAAATATTGGGTGCGCACGTTAGTTCTCGCACCTTGAGCTCCGACTGAAGTTGTGAACGTGCATTGTTTACTTTTTCTAAAATGTCACAGTGAAGTTGTCAGCACCTGGGCTTGCACAGTGAATCTTTCCTTTCCACCGCTCTGACCCCGAACTTCAAGTCAGTGTAGCCTAAAACGGAGTGCAGTTCCACTCTCCACCGCGGCATCCGTGGCGGACGAATCCTGCCCCTTAGCAGACAGGACGATGGAAGCATCGGGTTAGCCGGACGAATCTGTCACCTTCCTTTCTTTGCTTGATCCCGCTCTACTCCAAAGACGAGAGACAGGTACGAGCGTGCATCTTTTAGAAGTGCCACGGCCGCTTGATAAGGGACTCCCCTTGGGAGCGGCCTGCCGCATGTCTCGCGCCGCCGGTGAGAGCGATAGTTCTACTTTACCCCGCAGCGCCAGCCGTGGCGCTCGTTATCGGCGAGAGAGGCGCAGTCCGCCCGGCGCGGCCCGGTGTGGCTAGGGTGCCTACATGTTTCCGCTCCGCTTCCGGAGCGGCGGAAACATGTAGGCACCCTAGGTGTGGCTATTTAGATTGTTTTTCGTGAAGCGGCAAGTCTCATTTGAAACGAGTGCCAGATTGCATGAATGATGTGACAAATCTGTGTCGAATAGAAGCACATAATTCTATCTGCGAGGAGCTCACTCAGCTGCAGGCTGCGCGTTAGAGCCGCATTCAGCTGGCAGTATGAGCGAATTGTCGTTTTCTTGTTCCCGTCCCCGTTTCTATTACCACTGTAATGAGTTATAGTTGGATATAGCTAGGCCGTATGATTTCCTATTTTAACCGATGCTCGAGCTGTGCCTTTTATTTATCTGTGAGGGACAATAAGAAAGGGATTCCTCGTGCATAACTTCTGCAATATAAACTTCATTGTTCACGAACAGATCAAGGGAGTCATATAGTTTGCAAGCGGAATACCTTTCGGGAAAGAGGCTTCCGCGAAAGTCTCAATATATTCTCTAGAGAGCTGTTTAGGTCACCAGCCGAGTTAGCCAGAAGAGGTCTGAGGAGCTTCCCGAGAAAAAGCTCGCAGAGTTCTTAGCTGTGGTACCGGTCTCTGCAGTTAGTACACCACATCAGCGGGCAGTCCATAAGGTGTGGAAGCTCAGCGCTCGAGAGAACCTTGCCAATCCGTCCAGAACGACGAATCTCTGCCAACTGTAGAGCCCTCTCGACAAAGGTGCAGACGAGCTTGCACGGCCAGACAGCTTCAGGTCGTGGATAGCTGAGTCCTCTTTGGTCAAGGCTAAACACGAACTGATTTTCTCCGTCACGAGATTCATTTCCCTTAAGTTACAGCTTGCATTCAGGACACGTCACCTGCAAAGTTGAGCGGGTTCTACACATTAGCCTTCCTTGCTTAAATCTGTCTTGAAATTCATCGCAGGTTTGTCGCAGTTTTTTAATTCGCTCGTTCAGTCGTTTGGCTTGCATTTGAAGGCGGTGCGCGTTTTTCTTGGCATCTTCCATGAAGCCTATAGCTGTCAAATTGAATGACGTCTGACATTCTTCCACTTCAAACTCTTTTTGCAGGCAAGGTTCAATAGCCACGCACTCATCAACAGCTCGTCTTCTTTCTGCAGGGGACTGCATTTTGCGTTGTCGGCTTCTACCGCTCGCATGCGACGTGGACGCGTTAGGTGGCACACAAGCAAGCGTTCTGCGTTTCGTTGAACCTGCTGGTTGCATGTACAACGAATACAATGGGAATTGAGTCGGCACCGCTGTCGGTCGCAGCACCTTCCGCTTCATCCCTACCTTGTAGTCCTCCGCCTTAAATGCCTATATGTACAACCTCGGCTTTCTGCAGGGAAGATAATCCACATAGCGCTCCCCTCTCCTAAGCTGCGAGGGGGAGCCAGGTTGGGGCAAGGTAAAATGTGAAGAGGATATAGGAAAGGAGGTGACGGGCGAAAGTGGAAAGCGCGAAGTGTACGTCGGTCTTTAAAATGAAGGGAGCGCACGACGCTCCTGGAGCTTGGTTGCCACTGGCTGCCCTTCTCGCTGCCTTCTCGCGAAATGTTCTTCAACCAGGCATCCCAAAATTTCTCTCTAGACGGAAGCTCGTGATAGCAGAGTTCCGGATCTCTCGCAGCATTTGACTTACAACGCGGCACGCAACAGTTTTTAGGCATCGCGTGCTCCGTAACCCATCTGCACACTTTAAAACTGTGCAGAGACAGACAAAAGGCGGCTGTCTACGTCTCTTCTTTCTCATCCATCAGTGGTTATCGCCATGAAACTATATAAACGAGCAAAAAAACGATCGAAAACACAAACCACGCATGCGAGCACAGGGTAAAACTGCGATATTTTCTCCGCGCAAAGTGGTGCAAAGGTGGGGGACAAGCGATTTTTGCGCCCTTTTGCAACCGCGACAGCGCCTCGGTATCGGCGAAGCCAATGACGGGCAGGTATTTTCTCTGGGTCGCGAAGCAAGAGCGCGTTGGGCGCCTTTTCTACAGACCAACTCAACTTGCTGACGTCATACGACCGCGGTGGCGCTGCTGTCGGTACTGCGCATGCGCTAATGCTTCATTCCTCCCAAATTTGGCTTCTGCGCATGCGCAGTGCCCACACCTGTTGTGGGCAAAGCGGGCTTGTTTGTAAACAGTGTGTTGGTTTATACTCTTTTTCACCTTATGATTAGGGCTCCGTGTTTTCGGAGTTTATCTTTCGTCAAATTCGGAGGGTGTTTTTCGGAGTTTATTTTCTGCCGAAGATTCGGAGTTTATCGGAGTTTATATTTGTTTGATTCCCAATTCTCCGAAATTCGGAGTTCAATTTCGCAGTGTTTCCTATTGCAAATAAATATGTAAATAATAAACGGATGTGAACGTATGCCAGATGAAAAATAAAACGCGCTTGTACTATTAAAATTTCTTCAGTTGAATTTGACGTTCATGCCATTGCCATTGGCAATATCAATTTGTCCCACGACAAACGTCGCACACAAGTGTTGCTTCGATAAACGTCGATACCTTAAAGTCAATAAACTTCCAGGGGCAGTCGCTACGAAGCTCGTAGTCATCCCATCCTATTCCATCAATCTAGCCCGCGGCCGCGCGAGGTGGAGGGGTTAAGGATGTGATAGAGAGTTTCAACTGTCCCTTTTTTCTATTTAATACAATCTCTATGGTTCATATCTTTCACTGTTACAAAACACACTTTCTCCTTTTTCTAAATCACAAATCGCATGGCTCAAACTGGAAACCAAAAGAGTGGCTTCTTTTGTCGTGACCCGAATGTACAATGTCCTGTTGCCTTGAATCAACCTCGACGAGACAAGCGGCAAGACCCCTTTTGACAATGGTCTGAGATTTGAAATGTAATTATGGTTCCATTTTCCCAGGACCATTGACTCCGTGCTGATCAAATTGTAAAAAAAAAAGTATTTTACTTTTTTTTTTTTGTGGGGGGGGGGGGGTGGCATTGGCACATAAACATTCGGAGTTTATCGGATAAATCCGAATTGACCAAAATTTTACCGGCGGGTGTTTTTCAGAGTTTTTCGGATTTATCCGAAAACACGGAGCCCTACTTATGATGTATCGCAGGAAAGGCTACAAGCGCGAGCTCCTTGCTCTATAAGGCACATCTCGGCGGCACAAGCTCTCGTGCGTTAAGAGTAGCTCCCAACGCTATGAGCTCGCGCTTCTAGCCTTGTCTGCGGTACAACATAAGGTGAAACGGAATATAGCTTTCAGCTCACGAGACCACTCGCCGATGTGCAGCGCTTCCACGGCAGATGGGAGAAGTTCTCCTCTCACGCGCGCTCTTTTGTTTTCTGAAAAAATCGGCAGGCCGCACCAACAGGGGGAATCAAGAGGCCGTGGAAGTGCTTTGGCGTCACGTGCGGTGGAAGCACGTGCTTAACTATACTCCGTTTCACCTTATGTTGTACCGCAGACAAGGCTAGAAGCGCGAGCTCCTGATGATAGCGTTGGGAGCTGCTCTTAACGCACGAGAGCTTGTGCCGCCGAGATGTGCCTAAAGCAAGGAGCTCGCGCTTGTAGCCTTTCCTGCGGTACATCATAAGGTGAAACAGAGTATAGAGCTATCTGCTGCCGGATGAGGTTCTACAACCAGGGGCGGATGCGGGAATTTCCTGAGGGGGGGGGGGGGGGTCAGGTGTTGGTCAGCGTACCATTTGTTTAGGAACCCCCTCCCCCTCTCCCTCTTTTCACGCCCTAAATTTTACACATGCAGAAATCAAGAGGGGGGTCAGGACATCCGGACCACCCGTCTAAATCCGCCACTGTCTACAACAATCCCTCAGCTATGTCGCATTAATACAGACGTATTGTGTCGTTTTCTGTTTGTGTTCTTTAAAGTTCTATTTGACCAAAGGCACTAACCAAAAAAAAAAAAACAATTCTGCAACCATAAACACGATAACAAACCGATCTTTTCAAGCATTCGACGCATGCTTGACGCCGCTAAAACTTTAGTTCACAGGAAACAGGCGGCAGTGCCGGAGATGTCTCGTGCTTTGCACGCGCAGAGCAGCAGCGAGGTCCTCGCACGCGCACTACAAAGTGTTTTGTTTAGCGTCTCTCATGCTCCTATTAGCCCCGAGAGCGAACACCAGCGTCGCTGTGGTCGGCCTTCCACGATTGGCCGAACGCTGACTATGACGTAAGAAAGGGATTTATCATCGACGGAAATAAGATGAATGAAAGAACTTTAATTTTGACGGTGTTGGCAGTGTTGCTTTGAGAGCGCAAGGATTTCAAGCTTCCACCATGCTATTTACAAACACCATCGAACTTGTTGTCTGCAAGGTAATGACGTCACAAGGGGGAACCATAGGAGGGCGCCACCAAAACATCTCGCCGCCAATTACAGGGCCAGCATTCACTACTTCGCATTTGCAGTAATCAGTTTTTTTTAGATTAAAATCGACACATCAAACGGTGGCTTTAAAAATGAGTGAAATAACACACGAAGCAGAGTCTAAGCGGTAAGTGATTATGGCGCGGACGGAAATTACACATGATCCACTGCAAAGGTGCACGACCGCCCTTTGCACGCGTAGTTTACCAATTAAGTTGCCAGTTATCTGTTTCAGTTCAGTTCACCGGTAGCCGAAGAAGCCGACAGATTCCTCGACCCACACACACAGACAAAAAAGAGACTCCCGACTTGAAAGCAGACACGCGGCCTCAAGGTCGGCTTTCAAGTTCGCGGACTCATCGACCCGAGGGGTGCCGGCGTCACTCCCCGGCGGTGACGTCAATGAGGTGGTAGAGTCACGTGGTTCACTACGTCACGGGCCCCGGGCCAACCCGGGCCTGTTTGGAGACGGGACTTTCCGCTAACAACAATGTTTTTTTTTTTTTTTTTTTTTTTTTTTTTTTTTTCCGAGATGGTTCCGGACCGCGTGGCTCATTTAACACGTTTAGCAGGAAGAGTGTGTGTGTGTGTGTGTGTGTGTGTGTGTGTGTGTGTGTGTGTGTGTGTGTGTGTGTGTGTGTGTGTGTGTGTGTGTGTGTGTGTGTGTGCGTGCGTGCGTGTGTGTGTGTGTGTTTGTGTGTGTGTGTGTGTGTGTGTGTGTGTGTGTGTGTGTGTGTGTGTGTGTGTGTGTGTGTGTGTGTGTTTGTGTGTGTATGTGTGTGTGTTTTGTAAATAGACGGCACATCCGGCAAATAAGGGGCATCCGTCGTAATGAATAGGTTGTCGAGGACGTTGGAGCGTTGTCGCGTTTTGGTTAAAATAAGCTTCATAGTGCGGCACAAATGGAATTGGATCGGAATAGGAGCGTAATCTGGGGGACCTTCAAACGTGCATTCACAGGACGGACTCGTTCGTTGACAATACGAGTAAGTAAAACAATGTTTTACTTATAAAAAAAAAATAACAAGAAAAGAAAAAGGGGGGAGGGTGCCCGCAACCCTTGACTTTTGTCATCGGTTGACGATAGGAAAACCGTGACATTGCCTTTGCTCCGGGTGCAATTCTCCATTAAGTTGTTCGTTGTTCGACGTTAAAAGCGTGGGCGATTTGTTGAAGTGCGAATGTATTTGCCTACGCACGTTCCTGGTTAAATGCCAACTAAACAAATCCCAGAAAATGTGTCCAGGGACGTTAAGGAAAGTCTGAGGACATTCAGTGGCTCTACTAAAGCCGCGAACACACTGGTGATACATCGTACAAAAGACAGTTTGCAGACTTGTGCGAAGCATGCACATGTATGAAGAAAACATGCTTGACGCGTGTTCCAAGAAGATGATGTCGTCATGTCGGCAGCGAACACAGTCTCTTTTGTATAAGCTGTGTAACTGCGCCTTTAGTTGCATCGGAAAAGGCTTCAAGAAGCGACAAAGGAATCATCGAATTCACATAATTTTAATTAAGATATATTGGCGTACCACAGAGATGCAGCACTTCGGCGTGCCAAGGAAGCTTTGATCACGCCGCGAGACCTGCGAGACTTGCGTTTAACGAGTTGCGACTTTTTCCTGGGGTGCTACTCTTTCGTAAACATTTGTACGTGTTCTACAAGGCAATTATCCCCGTTTGCACGTGGTATAAAAAGAAATACTAGGCGAATGACGGCGAATTAGTAAAAACGTGTCTTCCAGCACGCTGCCGCGTCTATATACTGCCGCCCAGTCTCTGCGGCGTTGCAAAATGTCGACTTCCTCTGTTGCAAGCTGGCCGTCCGGTGGCCGAATTCGCAGAGGGGGGAGAGATCGGTGACACCATACCGTAGTGACACTATATGGTTCCCCATACATCACAAGTGGTCCCGAAGTGGAAACAAATGACGACACAGAAGCCGGAGTACTGTCCTGGTGTTTCATGTCGCGATCCTGGAGGCTGGTCGTAGAAATGCTGGCGAAAAGCACGAGCGAACACGAGTGTCGCTGTCGTCACGGCGTCCCAGGCGTCCCAGCTTCCTGCTGCTGTAGCTTGTGTGGACTGTCGAAGTGAAGAGCGACCTGCAGCAGAACAGGCGTCTGCCACATCCACCGCAGCTACTGAGACACCGCCAGGGTTGCGACCAGCGACAGCGTGACACTTGTGTGACGTCATCAGGCGGAAATCGGGGAACCACTTTTTTGGATGCGGTAAACACACCAGTCGGAGACGCGTTTCAGGCACCCTATTGACACCACTGATGGCGCGGCTGACTCAGCATGCAGTTTCGTATACGCTGAGATATTTGCGCGGTTTAGGCACCTTTATTTATAACCTAAAAATAAAACAACATGTAAGTTCATTTGAATAACTAATTAATTTAACGATTGCTGCTTTACATCTGCGTTAATAGTTTCCGCACGTGCTGCAGTTTGTGCAGTCTAGCAACATTGAGAACGCGACGCCAGCGAGGACTGTCCATCCTACTCAGAAAGCCTGGCAGTTCGACGGCGGAGCCATATAGGGTGCCCGGTCGCAGATTTGGCGTGCGAGTATCTGGTAGCACAGAGAATTAGAGTCATTTCTCGGGGAACATGAACGTCAGCGCACAGATTTTAATGCGAAAACATTAACTGTCTCATGGAGCGAGCTGACGTCATCAGTTTGAAGCGCGAAAACGGCACCTAGTTTCTTTCAATTCTATTGGCTGGCGCGCGTCAACGGGGCTCCCATTGGCCGCTGCGCTCGTCAGTTTCCACGACCGCTCACCCCATGGCGCTGGGTGTCCATCAGCGCGCCATTAACACGGAGCGTCCAAGGTCAGTGTGCCCAGGGGAACACACGCGCTGACCGGCGACGAAAAGTACGCAGCAGACGAACAAGGGAGCGGACGGGCGGCTTGCATGCTTTCGCATTCACAACTCCTAAGGAATGCTTATGTGTACCTCGATCTTTTTGCAGCGGCGAGGACCCGAAACACACTTGTTCGCTCGGGAGAAGTGTGTCTCGGCGTCTCACCGCAGCGGGCGCCAGTCACGTGGCTCTCCTCTCATCCATTGTCTGCCGCCCCACCTTTTCAATTTCGGCGGCCGCTTCTCGTGGCGATCTGCCAGGCTTTGTCAGTATAGAGAAGGCCATGGTCCATCGCTCCATGCGGGCGCGTCCGTGCTCGCGCGCGCGTTCGCCCCGCGTCTCGTTATCGCGAGCAAAAGAACGCTCCATGTGGGTCACGCTTAAAAGAAAGCATGCATAAACGCGCATCGATTTTGATATGTGCTACGCAGGGTTATACGACCGCTTTATTATCTGTCCAGATGTAGGTGCTGCCTGCTGATTTTGTTTCCTGCAGCTGAAGATGAGGTTTATATGGTTGATATCCGTTGGCCGAGTTTCAGTGAGTGTTCTCAAGTTATTTCACATAGTGAAAAGCGACAAATATATAAATCTTGAGAGCCCATACACAGGAATACCTCCCTTAAGCGCTGCTGTCGTTGAGGTGCACCTAGAAATGGAACCACAACTCACATTGCAACTTATTATTTGATCTGCAGCGTGGGCAAAATGAATTGAACGCGCTATAAGCTGACCGCATAGATCTGTTTCTTAGCTTGCCGTTCTGGGATTCACTACAGAAGTGCCTGAAGTTGGGGGGAGCTTCCGCTAAAATTGTGAAATGATTGGCTCCCCTGAGTAAATCAAGAAATATCAAAAACTATGTTTTCCTTATACTTTGCATGCACACTTAAATATTATGTGTTACTGTAGCGCTTATTTAGGCCAAATGAAGGGAAGAATAGGTAAACCAATTTTATTTTATTTCCATTTTACAAATTTTTGAATCGTAGTAAACGTCAGGAAAGGCCAACGATTTTCTGGTGATTTTCTGATGAAAAGCTTAGCGATAATTTTTCCATGAAAAAAAAACAAAAACAGTTTTTATTTTCTTTCTTTTGACTCCGAAGGTTTGATGTATTTATACTCTCAATTAATGATTACACCAGCTTCGAGCACCTCTGTAGTAAATCCCAGCGCGATAAGTTCAGAAACCGATTTATCCGGTCAGTTTAAAGTGCGTTCAATCCATTTCGCCCACGCTGTTTATATTCCAGTGATTCGGAGGCAATTTTCTGCTTGGAAGCCAACAGAAACCAAAACTGCGAAGAAGGTGAACACATCTGGTCACCAGTGATGGTACCAGGACTCTGTTAGAAATCGTTATTTCGCGCTGCCCCTACACGAAGAAAGAGAGAAAACTTTGTACTGACCCGTAACAAAATGGGCCGCGCATAACCGGGCAGCGACGCTTGGCTGCCACAGGTCACCTCGCTTTCGTTCTTCGTTCCACAGGAACCGGAACATCTTAAGCCCTTTATGGCTTGGATTAGAACAACGTACCCCGGAGAAGTGAACCATTTTCACCGTGAATACATCACGACGGGCTCTCGATGCTGCTGAACCAGTGTGTTTCATACCACGTCCGAGAATTCCCTTTCTTGGGTACAACAATTCTCTATTTCGGGCACTTTTTACCTTCAAGTTTCTTAAACATCCCTGTAATTTCCCTGCATTTTGTTAGCTTTATTTTCGCATCAGCTGTCTGTGGTCATGCAGGCCGCTTGGCGCACATTTTACCACGAAAGTCGGAACTGGGATTTCAGGTTTCCAGAAACATTCCAGTTTTCCAGTTCCGTAAGTGAAAAGTTATGCTGGTTTTTTGGCAGGACGGTGCGTTCATATTTTATTAACTTAATATTATAACATTTTAGCAGTGTTTGGTAGAGTAAAAAAGTGCTTGATGTAAAGTTCAAAGTAAATGAGAGGTTATGTACTTAGAGTAATGTAGTAAGTAGACTGGGTGCAATTTAAGTACCATAAATACGATGTACTTCAAAGTACAAGTATATTCTTTAACACAATCTTTCTTGGGGGTAATCGAGGGTGCATCAGTTATTTTCGAATATCGAGGCGAATCTTGGACAAAGTCAAGGGGCCACAGAGTAGTCGTTTTACTCTCGCTGACAAACTATTTAACACGATGGCGTGTTTTTACATAACAGTACACTTTTTTTTTTTTTTTCGAATTTGGGGAATGTATTTTGAAGTCGGAGGTTGTACTGTCCTTGGAAGTACCGGAAAAAATTACTCAAAGTACAGGTACATATACTCGGAGAATGTGCTTCAAGTACACGTTTTCTACACCTACTTAAAAAGGAGTCGTTCAAAGACCTCCCTTTCCAACACTGCAACTTGATCACTTTTTCTTTTTGAAACGTTTGGACCACAATACCTTTTTTTTTTGTATTTAGCTCTCTCTAAAGCTTTTCCCGAGTTCTCTCGTTAAACCTTAAAATACCCTGCAATCGTGTTAAAATTACCCCTTTCCTTTTAACCAAAATTTAGACCGAAAATATCCGGAAAAAGGGAAAATGTCCTGCATGGAACATCACTGTGCTGAACAAACCATGACAGTCATCAGACGAACCGGAAGCGTGAAGTCACGTGACGTCTCGTTTCGGGTGACGAAACTTCCGGTTTAAACGCCGGTAACCTATTGTCTCAATTTTGTGTGTATATAATAGACTGATAAGCATACTGGTCTCGCGTCAAAGAAAAATATCGAAGGCCTCTGAAGAACAACGTGATGTTTTTAGTTGTTTGTGTTGCGGAAATATACCACGCGGCGCCAAACGCTCAGTATATAGCGCTGGTGGTTCAGAGAAGTTGCTGAAGTTTCAGAACCTTTGTCGTCTGATTAAAAATATACAACATTTATATAAAACAAATTATTATGAAAATGGCGGCCGATGAAGCCTACGAATACATTGGAATGAATGACTTGAGCTACCGCGGGATGGGGCCTTATTTTCTCATTGAACATTATCGAAGGATCGCCTATAACTTTTTAGTCGGATAACAACAAGCTGTGAAACCTGGGTATCTGGTCCGGAATACTAAGTGTATACAATTGGCTGGAGACTCCAGGTACAAAGCATTGGAAACGCTCGCGCTAAAACTACTTTACAAAATGACAAAGCAATCACACGCCATTCGCCTTGTTTTGCTCTGAGCAGAGGACAAAAAGAGAGTTACACTGGGAAGACGTTTTGGAGAAAAGCGCATATTATAAACGATTTTATTTATACTCATATGATATACCCCATATAGTTATAATAATGTACGCTAGAGGTTCAACTGGCGCTAGTGTACTCTCGCAAATTAAAACAGACAGCAAACAGTAAAAAAGAAAAAAAAAAGACTTCCGGTAATGCACTTTTTGGGGGGGAAAGCGGGTGCATTTCTTCTCTGCGCGCGATTTAAAGAGCAAATATTACGAAAACTATAATCTAGTAAAAAGCTTGGAACATTTCTCAATCACGTAAATGAAAATATTGGTCACTTACAGTGTTTTACTTTCAGATTTATGGCGGTAAAAACAGTGCTAACATAGTTTCATTCCATTTATATGTACCGTCGCTGTCTGCTTCGATTTGCATCCCGAAAGTCTCATAGACACTAGAGACAGTCTAACCTCTATCCGAGACGCTGCGAGCTGATGAGACCAATCAGAAAACGTATAAAGCGCATCATCATCATCGCTCTAACCATAAACTAAAAAAGGCACAGTGACTTGCGCTTTTTCCGCTGCTTGATTGGTCCTATTAACTCGTAGCGTCGGCTGCGTATATACTTAAGCTGAAACGAAGTATGGCGTACATTAGAATAACTCAATGATCGATCCCAAACGCGGAACCGTTTGTTTTTTAACCCGTATGGGTTTATCCCATGGGTGGTTGAAAGATTACTTTCTCATTGTGTGCGCATCCGAGGGTAATTTGCATTGCTAAAAGAATTAACAGGTTACACGCAGACACACACACACACACAAAAAAAAAACACGCCCAATATGTGTTTTTACTAGGGCTGGGCGTCGATTAAAAATTTTAACCCGATTAATCGCCACCCTTTAATCGATTAATTAATCGATTAATCGGTTGCGTTGATTTCTATAAATAATATATTAAAAAGAATGCAACAACTCTTTCTGTTACACGGCGCAAAGGACATTTAGAATTGAGGATACATATAGTTCAACGATTCAAAGACACATATTTTTGCTCCAGCTCCGAAGACAAAGGAGTTCGTCCGCACTCTCCCACAAGAAGACAAGAAGTCAGGGCTTGGCCGATGCTTTCTTCTTTTTTCAGAGAAAGGGGCCTCGATGAGAAGGCGTTGATTGTTTTCTGCGTTTTGGCGGATGGTCCTTGCTGCAGAGGCGTATGTGGGTGCTTCGCTCGTAGGTGATACTGAAGCGAACTTACGCTTCCACTGTACGAAAATGGGTTTTTGCAGATGATGCAGTGGACTTCCTTCGAGTTAAAAACTTCACCGCTGGAGTTCACTTTAAACCCAAACTTTCCAGCGAGATTGTCTTTCACACTCGTGAACTCGTCCATTTTTACGGGCCGAATACTGGAACAAGTAACCAAGGCGTTGTTAGCTTCCCAGCTTGTTTTTCTGCTTGTTTGTCTTGCCTGGGCAGGATGTGTAATAGATCCTCAACACGTGAAGTTTCGCGGTCGCGCGGGGATCAAGTGTGGACCCGGCTTGCTCGTCTGACCTCGGCAGAACTGTAATGTATATCCTTGAACACGCGATGCTTCGCGAGCGCGAGAATTGCACCTTGCTCATAGCACCTGGCTGGGAACGAAAAACCGCTAGAGACAGAACGACCGGATGCACGCCACGCAGCATTTTCCTTAAGGGAGGGGGGGGCATGAGTCACCCCTAGTTCGGGCCGGTCGTCCAGGATAGAGCCATGCGTGCGCCCAGTTGACTTCTTTATGAGTACCGATTAAAAAAACCGATTAACCGGTTAAAAATGTGATCGCGATTAAAGCCTTAATCGATTAATCGGAAGGTTAATCGATCAATTGCCCAGCCCTAGTTTTTACTAATCTCAGGAAAAGGCTTACCTGAGAAAAGATCACCGGGGAAAATGTCACCCACATTGTGGTGGGTCCGGAGAAAAGCTCACCCGTGTTTTGACAACCCCCCTTCCCCCTCCCCCCCCCCGCCCCCCCCCCAAAAAAAAAAATGAAAAAAAAAAAGTTTTTTGCAAGGTGGTTTTTATTAAGTTAGATAACTAATGCAACTATATCTACAAGCACCTCTCACACAGGAGGTACACATCGCGACACTGTTTGCGCGAACACGACATTGGCGCATCTTCGCATTTTACTTCTAAATAGTATTAGCGAGCACGAAATTTTATCGCTTACATTATAGAACTACATGAGCTCTTTCCGTAGAAATAATAACTTGCATGGCATCCCTTGGTTTCAAAGAGAACAACTGGAAAAATCGGCGATCGCTTGTTCGCGCTAACAGTGTCGCGCTCTGTACACATTTCAAAGCAGGGCGCTATACTGAAGCCCTCGTTCCACTTTCATGTCGACTATTTTTGCGCTATTGTTGCCATATCGAATTCTGACGTAACCGCAA
This sequence comes from Ixodes persulcatus, assembly GCA_013358835.2. Classification (NCBI taxonomy): domain Eukaryota; kingdom Metazoa; phylum Arthropoda; class Arachnida; order Ixodida; family Ixodidae; genus Ixodes; species Ixodes persulcatus. The sequence continues at coordinate 49,243 of JABSTQ010002947.1, forward strand.
TGAAGACAATATTTACTTTTTTATTTTCTAGTTAGAAGGACTTTAAATTGAAGGTTAACCTTCTTAGACAAAGGGTCAAATGTGACGATTTGGCGTAACTTATGCAGTGCCCTCTGTTACATGAAAGTTAATTCAATATACTATAAAAATCCAGGAACTACTGAAGCTGCAGCCTATTACATTGGTTATATTTTACCCAAGCTATCTTTTAATGACCATTCTATATAAATTCTTTATTTTATTTTTGTCGTACTATCCAGGGCGCGCGTGAGGTAGACACGAAGGAAAAAAAAAAGGCAGTAATGTGCAGAACAACCACCTGCACATATGGCATCTAAATATACTTCAGACGAGTGACCGTTTTGGGCGCAGCAAAGGCTCGATTCATAAATTCGTAGGTGAGCTTTTCTCTACATCCGCAAAAAGGTCTGTGGGCTTTTCTCCGCACCCGACAGTTATGCGGTTAAATTTTCTCCGGTATGTTCTTCTCCGGTGAGCTAATCAGGTGAGTTTATCTCCGGCGTGCTTATCTCCGGCGAGCTTTTCTCCGGTGAGCTTTTTTCGCTGCCCGGTTTCCGCATCATTGAGCACACGGTTTCGCAAAGTTCCACAGCCGCTTGAAACTTCCGTCATCACCGGGAAAACGCAATGATGGACGACAAAATTTGCACTGGCCACAGCAGATCCCTTTCACGTTAGTTTAACGTTTTGTTCACGATCGCGCTGGCGCACTCTCATGTGCTCAGCCTATATATACAACCTTCTCCCTCTGTTTAAAAGTAAGCAACCAAGAGACTTGATGAATCACCCGCACCGGCGCACCATCCAACTTGAAGGATTAATCGACTTATCAAACTCGCGTTCGATCATCCTCTTTGCTTTTTTTTTCGACGCGTAAACAACGCAGTTCTGTCATCTCAGTTTGAAACCGAGTGTAAAAAAGAAATCAAAAGTAAAAATAAAATAAATAAAAAGCACCGGGTCTGCCGCCGTGATGACACAGCCATCCATCAACTCTCGATTGAGATAAGTTTAGGTTTCCGTTTAGGTGTTTGCATCGCGATTTCGTTCTGTGGTGTCCTCCTCAGGCGGCCCGCGGGGTGAGGCAATGTGTTTGTGCGAGCTCGACTCTGCGCCGTTGTCACCGCGGACGGTGTGTGGACGGTGTGCGACCGACAGAGAGGCGGCCATTGTCCGGCTCGACAATGCACGTCCGCAGCGGGCCGCGTAATTGTGTGCCCGAGCTCGGCGACTGGTTTCGAAGTTCGAAAACGTTGTTCAACTATGTAATGGAACGGCTGGTCCGTGGAATTTACTGACGCAGGGCCAACTTGTATATACGCCGGTTTAAGCTTTTTAAGTCGCGGCGTTTTGCTGCAGGGACGCAATTTTCTGTCGTCATTAGGTGGGCTTCAGAGTGCATACGGCATTCCTAAATACTTCCTTTCACGACGCATCCCACGCTACGAGCTGACTGGACCAATCATGCAAACAGCGTTAAAGGCGCACTATCATGATGTTCGTCACTTTCGGCAATGTTTGATTGACGCTTACCGAATCGCGTTGAGATACGGGTCGAAAAATACAATAGTTTTCGAGAAATGTAATTTCGGGTTTTATGGTGTTGTCTTTTGAATCTTCATATTTTATGTGTAAGAATGATAAGAACCGGCTATGATCGGAAAAGTAGTCAAATACGCATTTGAATAGCACCCGGCGATCAAGAAGGCATACCTTTGAGCCATTTTCGTTTGTGCGATTCTTAAAATTGTTACGTCGTCCGCCATAGCATTTATTTTGAGAAGTAGGCCTAGCCGTCTCCTCTCCGCCACAATGTTCTGTAGCTTTAATTTCTCACAGAAAATTATATAAAAAGATGAAAACGTTTTCCACCGTAAGCGTTTGTCGCTACGCATCTAAGGTAATGTTCGAACGTGTTTTTCTTCTCTAGTATGGGGCATCTTCACAGTTGTGCACAAAACGTTTTGCTCTTAAAATTGTCCTATCCCCTTTAACATGCGTATGCTTTAGGATATGTAGAATGCAACTATTGTGGTTTGGTGAGATTATATATGTATATTTACTTATTTGTGAAAAATGTAAGAAAGCTTTGTTAGCCCCTTGAAAATGGTATTTCCGAAATTAAATAAGTTTAAAATAAAATAATCTAGCACACATTATTTTTGCGCTTCATTGTGCTCCGCGGTTTAAAAAGAGCGAATTAGCATATTACAGCGAAGCTGTTTATGACTCGTTGGTCGGGTTCTTTTGTGCCCGTCAACAGAACAGTAGTCGACCGATAAAATAGTCGACAGAAAACCCACGCGCGCGCCTTATCACCGTTCGCGCGTGCCTTATCTCTGATCATGTTATTTTGATATTTGTTTCAATAAGAAAACCACAAAACGAATGTCAAAAACCACGTGATAGATGATAAGCACATAGCGCTCCCCGGGTGCGTTTCTCGGTAAAAATTGCGGTCCAATAAGCTCGTACGAAGTCTTTCATATATAAAAAGGTTTTGGTACAGTGCATTCATGTACTTTTCTTTCGTCAATCATTTGGTACGGCCCCTTTTGCTGTTTACAAACTTGAACTGCCGCTTTGCAAGCCTGTTCAGCTTGCTTATGTCAACAGTGATAGAAAGCATAAATGCTACACGGAAAACGAAATTGGAGATTTAACGAGGGCCTTCCAAGTACAATATTACATCTTGGAGGAGGCAAGTTGGTTTACAAGAATACTCGTAACATTTTAACAGATCTCGCACTCCTTTGTTCTTTTGGCGTTCACCTGGAGAATTGGTGGTTAAACGTTTTATCTACATTTCAAGCAGCGGTGTTAAGGTCGCCTCGTTGTCATGGCAATTCATCGTTCAATCTTTTGATAAACCGGAAGTTCTCTGGGACTTCAAAGACTGAAACACCACCTGGTGGCGTTTGCCATAAAAAGGGTATATAGGGCAATTGACTCTGTAAGTGTGACGTCATGGGTCCAAACAAACCTATGCTAGGGTCGTTGTTATGGACGAATACATGTGGCTCGGTTTCGCTACAAAAACCCGACCGTTCAAAAATCAGGAGTAGGATTTAAACTTCTAAAAATCACAGATATAGAAAGCTTGAATGTCATATATGTTTCGACAGAAGTGTGCCGGTAATCGCTTGTTTCTGAAATATTTACGACTGCAACTTCCGGTCCTCAAGATGCCTGCAGCAGATGACGAATGCAAGAAGTATGCCGTCTGCCGCACGCCGGCCGGCCAAGCCGGGGCCGTCGTTTGAATCGTGTGGATAAAGACGATATTCTGACATCGCATTTGTTTGAAATATAATGGGTTTCAGACACGTATAAGAATTCATAGTGGGGGCGATGCAAAATATGGTTTATCGGAAGTCCGGGCGTCGATCGGTTGATCGTCTGCTAAAAGATCGCATTGCACCCGTGAGAAAAGCACTTCAGGCGATCGGAAGATATCCCAAATTTTGTTTGCGGACTCGCGCTATGCGAGGGTGCTTCGTATACCTGGTTGTAACCATCGCGTGGTGAAAGACCCTTGCAGTTTCTTCAGATTTCCGCAAGACCCCCAAGCGCGAAAGAACTGAATAAAAAAACATAAGGTGAGTTCATTACAGATTGTACTCGCATCGCGGGTTCGATGGAGATCTTCCCCAAAAGAGCACATCCACGGAATTTTATGTATACCAAGGGGGAAAAAAAAGCAAAATACTGCGAAATTGCGAGAGACATGCAATTCTTTAATAACCTGACAACCACAATAATAATAATAACAAACGACTTACCTCGACGGCGTACGATTTTTTTCTCATGCTGGCCTGCACTACGCCGGCAATGCACTTCAAGTCGTCGTCGTAACTGATCTGCATGGCGTGGTTTGATTTTCTCGTGCTGGCCTGCACTACGCCGGTAATGCACTTCAAGTCGTCGTCGTAACTGATCTGCATGGCGTGGTGCGTTTTCACCCCTGGTAACTAAGCTGGGTACTTCACAGAAAAAAAAAAAAAAAAAAACGCACATTGCGGAGGCCTCTACGGCCATGGTGATGCACTTGTTTTTGTCGCTCGTTTACCGACGCAATTCAATGAGGACGCCCGCTGCAACAGAGGCCAGCCAATCTATCGTGTCGTCTGCTACCAAAGCAAAGCGGAGTGTAAGAATAACAGGCTGAAGTTGAGCTAGTTGGTACATACTTCGAAATTAAATGGTCAGCTAGACGATAGGGACAAAACACAGACAGGGAGAAACAGAAAGAGAGACATACACACCGCTGACTATCAACTAACACTTTATACTTCTTCTTCATCACTTTGACCCGAACATTCACACCTAAAGTAATGCCAATAGACCGATGATGATGATGATGATGATACTGCGGCTGCTCCCTTTATAACGGGCGGGCTCGATTAATCGTGCCCAAGCCTGGGGGTGAATTCAGCGCCCCCTGTGTTGTGTATGACGCCACCAATCCTCCAGACGTCTTTTCGTCTGCTCGATGGTCTTCCAAAAGGCTTCAGTAGTACCGGCTCTCTCGCTTGTTGTCGAGAAGCCCAGCGCTGTCGCTAGAGGTGGGACACCTTCGTGTAGTCGGTTCGCCTCTTCGGTGGGAGAGGTGGCAGAAGGTCGGATTCCGCCACAACGGAGTATGATGTGCTCCGAGGTTTCGCTCTCACCCTCGCATACTCGGCATACAGTCGACTGCACATTATTGTCGAAGCGCTGTTTGTAGACCAGTGTGCGCAGGGCTCCCGCACGAGCCTCGAACAATAGGCGGCTGCCCAAGCTGTTATCGTACATATGCAAAAAGAAGCGCCATCTAGTGTATTCATGATCAATGATCAGATTTACTCCATATTGGGGGGTTCCCGTACCAACGATTTCGCCCGAAAAACAATAGTCCCGGCAAAGTGTAAGGCACAGAACTAAAATATGATCACCTGCTGCAAGTCCAGTACGAACCCTTCACAGGACGTCTTCGAGAAATACCGTTCATTGACCTGGATGGCCCAGTTCACTGCTTGAGTGACGAGTCTTGGGACCTCGTTGCTGACAATTCCTTTTCCTGAATTTGGCGGCCGTCTTTCTTTTCTTCTTTGATCCGAAACTAACCAGCAACCCATGGAGTGTACAAATAACTGCCCTAATATCATGAAAACCGAGTTAAATGCAGATGCGCCTCGTTCACAACTGGAAAATGTGATAAACCCCCCAATATGGCGGCTCCTAATGGCATGATGATGATAGCTGGCAAGGATTTCGCATATGGCCTATAAATCACCCTAAATTCTTACATTACACTACAAAATTAAAACTTGAAATAAAAATAAAAATAAAAATGAAAATAATTACATTAAATTATTAAATTTTGGTCACTAACACCTCTCTGACCCAACCCACAAACCACCGCCAACACATATCCCTCTTATTCCCTTTTCACGGGGCCGTTCCACACTGCAAAAACTGTCTTTCTCTCTTGCTGACCGTGATGGAGGGCATGCTCACGCAGTCATCGGCGCTTTCCTCAATGGCCAGGGCCTCGAGGATCTCGCGCGCAAAGGCATTTATGTGTCTTTTAACAATGGAAACGCTACTAAAACTTGGCCTGCACCCGCACGTGCGGCAATGGGCTGCAAGGTGCCCAGCCCCTGTGCCCTGCACCGACGCCGCGTGCTCCCTGACTGCATCAATGACAGAGTCAGGGAGCACGCGGCGTCGGTGCAGGGCACAGGGGCTGGGCACCTTGCAGCCCATTGCCGCACGTGCGGGTGCAGGCCAAGTTTTAGTAGCGTTTCCATTGTTAAAAGACACATAAATGCCTTTGCGCGCGAGATCCTCGAGGCCCTGGCCATTGAGGAAAGCGCCGATGACTGCGTGAGCATGCCCTCCATCACGGTCAGGAAGAGAGAAAGACAGTTTTTGCAGTGTGGAACGGCCCCGTGAAAAGGGAATAAGAGGGATATGTGTTGGCGGTGGTTTGTGGGTTGGGTCAGAGAGGTGTTAGTGACCAAATTTAATAATTTAATGTAATTATTTTCATTTTTATTTTTATTTTTATTTCAAGTTTTAATTTTGTAGTGTAATGTAAGAATTTAGGGTGATTTATTTGCATTACTTTAGGTGTGAATGTTCGGGTCAAAGTGATGAAGAAGAAGTATAGAGTGTTAGTTGATAATCAGCGGTGTGTATGTTTCTCTTTCTGTTTCTCCCTGTCTGTGTTTTGTCCCTATCGTCTTGCTGACCGTTTAATTTGGGAGTGTAAGTATTCAGAAATGGCTTTCATCGTTGCGATACGACACTGAGACGACAAGAACATCTTCATAATTCGATATCAAGAAGTTAGGTTGCTTACAAAAAATTATTTACTTACTTGTAAGCAAAAATCTAGCCTCATGTGGAGTCTCCATGCATTAGTCCACGTCCCTAGCAACGGTTTGTTTGGACCATAGAGTTATTATAATGTACGCTAGAGGTTCAACTGGCGCTAGTGTGCTGACGCAAATTGAAGCAGACAGCAACCAGTTGAAAATTGACTTCCGGTAATGCATTTCTATGGGAAAACGTGAGTGCATTTTCTCAATGCGCTCGATCATAAGAGCAAATATCCCGAATAATTCGTACGTACTAGGTAGCTTGGAACATTTCTCAGTCAGGCCGATGAAAGAATTGGTCAGTTACGACGTTTTTCTTTCGAATTCATCGCATTAAAACGGTGCTAAAACGGCTTCGTACGTGTATTTATGTGCACTGTCGGACACTGTTAGCGCGAACGCGGCGTCGGCGATTTCCAGCATGGGGGATATTCGCCTCGAGATCCAGTTTCAAAAGCGGGGACACGTGCTTTTGTTTATTCATGGTTTCCTATGGGCATTCTCTCGTGAACGCAGAGGAGATGACCACAACCGTCTCCGCTTTCAACATGAACCACAAGCAACGCTAGAGACGCGAGATCTTGGCTTGAGACGCTGCTTCTAACTAGACGCTAAATTAGCGCCTTTTAGAGCTTTGACCACGCGTCTGTAGCCTTCACTGTGCTCCACGTGAGTGCAAATTGAGGCATAGTTCTGCCTTTCGCCACCGTGCGCGTGACGGTTCGATCTCGAGCAATACCACCTAGAACACAAGGCCTGCGCGTTTCCTCCTCTAAACGTCATCACTAGTAGATCCCCTCAGCGCCCCCTAGGTAGCCCGGATGAGCACCGTCGTCTGCTACATCATCTGCGACATCGTCTGCTCCATCGCCTGCTTCAGTGGTTTGTGCAGCAGATAATGAAACAGATGCTCACGCCGAGTGTCTGTTGCTATAGCATACGATGAAGTTAGACGTTCACGTGGAGCGTCAAATGCATGAGTGAAAATGCCTTACTGCTGTGCGAAGGGCTGCAAAGCCCTTCGCTGGACGCTGCATGCTGGCACTGGACGCCATTTTCGAGGGCGCTGTTTATACTCCGGGTCGCTGCTTTGAAGCGTTCTTCCGCAGAACGAGCGCGCGCGCTAGAAATGCTCGTCTCAAAGACAGGAGCGCGAGCTAGCTCGCGCTTGTGGCCGAGGGAGTGTTCGCGTGCGCGTTGCAAATGAACTGGAAGCTCGTAATCAGCTGGCGCTCAGCAGTCACGCACACAGCTGTGACAGCAGGTGAATGCGACGTAGTTGCGACGCGGCCCATACTCTCGTCAAGCTTCAGCCTGTTTGCCGCTTGGGGCGGGTCGGGGATCTACTAACGAAACGTCATGCGCAGGCCTTGTATTCTAGGTGGTATTGTCTCGAGGCGAATACATGCCAAACGAACGAAGGACATCTGGAAAATCAAGAGCGGCAACAAGAACTACGCAGTAATACTGGATCAGAACTCGCAGTGCATGTACGATCAAAATAAATTGAAGGCCACGTAATCTATTCCGATTTTAAATAAGTAAGTACCGTTTTATTCTTTCTGCCCTGAGCGAAGCTGCTTGTTCTACGTTCAAAATATCACCCGCGCGCTCAATATCTTTGAGAACAAGTGCGCGATAAAAGCTGCCCGGCAGAGAAAACAATCCGAAGAGACACTTTTCATAGCCCACATACTTTATTCTTTATTTGAATGTTATTATCCGCTCATGCACGACGGGGTCATTTTCATATAGTGACAGGACTGGCATATTAGCAACATATAAGCGTCACCGGAATGCTGGCGAGCCTTGAACCCACTCTATATTCCTTTCGATTGTAATTTTGCTTTGAATCGTCGCTTGGTTTTACACACCTGCTGCGGAACACACGTTTGGGACTGAAATGTAGTGCAGTTAAACATCGTTCACTGATGAAGAAAAATGCGCTAACTAAAGCAATTACACTTTTACAGTGTTAATCAAGATACATACTATTCGGTACGACCCGAATAACCAACGTGTTCCGTGTTATTTTCCGGCGAAGAGACAAAATGCACGCGCGTTTTCCCATAGGAACGCACAGGAGCACCGCAAAAGTAGTCTGGTCGCTGTCTGCTTCAATTTGCGTCACGGAAGTCGCATAGACACTAGCGCCAGTTGAACCTCTAGCGTACATTATAATAACTCTATGGTTTGGACTCAGACGCCTTGTTGTGACGTCATCACTTACGGGGTCAATGGACAATCGTTGCAGGTGATACCGCAGCTTCGCTGTCCAACCACCAAGGTCAATTCATATGGGTCGCGAAAGTGGAGCTAAAAAGCGGCCCAAAATAAATCGTCAGCGTCATCACCCTGGAGGCCGCACTACCGCAGCGCGACTCTGTTTTGCGCGGCGAAACACTAAGCTGATAAAATATTAAAAACACAATTTTGGTGTTTAATACAGTTCACTTTAAATCAAAGTATTATTTATTCATAGTAACTTAGTTTAAGAATGTTCAGTTGGGTTAATTTTTAGTTAGCGTTTAATATGTATTATGCTGTGCACACTTGTTGCGATTTCTACAGCGTCGCTATTACGGGTGTTTACGCCCTCGGCCTAAGTTTGCAGTCCTGATACGCCTTGTGTTTGCATTGTTTGCGTTTGCCAGTGTGCCTGCATTTCTGTAGCTCCTGTCAAACATTCACTTTGCAATCATTTAACAATTCGTGGTCTTAAAGTTTTCCCACGAATCCGAGTGCAGAACGGTTTGTTCTGGCTAAAGCCTATAGAATCGATTCGCCCAACCAGAGGGCGCTTTGAAATTGCGATGGTAACGCCACCGCTGTACAACACATGGTCGTGTCGCGTCGGTCGCGTTCGTAGCGTTGCATTGGCGTCGCAGGTGTTTCGAGCGTACGGTGAACATTTAGAGAAGGATAGAAAGCGTGCGAGAATTATTTCTCATGGTGAGTCAAGAAACGATAGAGAAGCTTCAATAACACACATCTTCCGCCGAGAAAGCGGTTGATTTCCCCGCCAACGAGTCGGGTCCGCCTCGCAAGTACGGCCGTGCGGCGTCTACGAGATAACTTCACAGGTGAGCGTCACCAGTTTAAATTTTGCGCTGTAATAACATTGTGCCTTCTCCTCTTAAAAGAAAGATTACTAATCACCATGAACCACTGTTCTCGTGAGTCCTGTTAGACGACGTCGGGATACTATTTTTCGGTCGCTGAACCACCGACAGACTACGTTCTCGCACTAGAGGCTACGAGTGGGATCGCTTTTCGGGCTCGTCCACGTCGAAGAGATATTAACGTGTCGGGGATCGTGCGGGCATAGGCTGATAATTCTGGGATAAGACCTCCGCGTACAGTTGCGACTACAGGTCCTCGCTGGGCTGGAGTCGCGGACCGGTGCGAGCATTGTGCAGTAGGGAACTAAAACGCCAGGGCACGACCTGAACAAAGGGCTCGTGGATTTATTGCCAGGTATTTTTGTCCCACTTCACCGAGGCAGTAGGCTGCAGTTACTGGGACCCTGCTGATTAATGGTACTTTTTCTGCAAGTTTAAACAATAATGTGCCACGAGATTCTGTCAGAGAGGGGCAAAACACTTGAAAACGAAAAGAGGCTAGCCTAGACTAAATCTCCTGCATAAATGTCTCCTATGCAGATGACTGCACATAATTTTAGTCAAATTTTCATGACAATGTTCAGTTGGATGGATTTATAAAAACTTCATTTCTCTTTCAGGTTCAAGATATCCAATTCACATGCAAGATTTTCAAATATTGGGTGGGGGCTTGAATCATACTTTCCTGTGTGGGACATTTTAGGAGGAAAATGTTGTGTAGTAAAGAAAACACAAGTGACACAATATAGGTTGCCATTATTAGAAGAATTTTTATTTTCTTGAAAAATAATTCATGCCTGACAGTGTTTAATTGCTGCTTCACTGAATAAAGTTTTTTCGTAATATTTCTTGGACATATAAATTAATAAAGAAAACGTTGCATGTTTTCAAGCGTTTCCAGGAATGTACCGTGTTTTCTGAATTATACACTTTTAAAAGTTGAAATTTTAGGCCGTGCGGACTATACGGGATTTTTGTTTTTCAATATTGCGGATTATGACGAGACGAGGCGGATTTTGTGAAGGAAAGAGTATGTTAATGATGATTTATGTATATTATAGGCTTTTTTGTGAGCTAAGAAAGCAGACATTTCTCAAGGTGTGCCGTCTATGAGACGATATTTGTGACGACTAAGGACCAGGTGCGGACTATGCACTGTGTGTGGACAATCTAAGCAAAATCTTTTATTTTTTTACCGCAAGTTTGTCCCTGTGGACTGTAGTCTGGAAAACACAGTACAGCAGCAGAATGCAACGCTTTCAAAAAAGTTTTGTTGACAGTGGAAAAGATTTTTATTGTGTTTTATTACAACCACGAGTAGGTAAACACACACAACCTTGCGACAATATAAAAATTCTTCCCATGCTCTTAACACGGTGACATTGGCGCAGACTCGAGGTATGCCCGGCAGGACACTTGCAGATGATGTACACATCTCGAGAAACAAGGACTGTCAAAGAAATTGTAGGGCCGAGAACCCCGACTATTTCAGGGACCTTGCACGGCAGATCAGCTGTTCATGATATTCCAAATCTCACGAAAGATGTCTCCCAGTTCATGAGAAAGCAGTCATCATTTAAGCTTATCCATCTTTAGCCAAGTTATACTGAATCTTGGGGTACAGACTAAACCAAAACATGTAGCTCGAAGACAGAAGAGACTACAGAAGTTACCAATCAACTAACGATACTTTGAACTGGCTAAGAACCGGGCACATATAGAGAATGCAAAATTGACGAGGAAAGGTCACCTGTATATTCGAGCGAAGGAGTGAAAATTAATTTAACTAAGAATCTTTCACGAGCAATTACAGGGTTGGTAGGTTCCCTGCAATTAGTCTTTATTCAACACCTTAGCTGGCATCTCATCTAGTAACTTGTTGCAGGATGAGCCTCGGCGTCGTCCTTGCAGGTGTTCATGAAGTGCACGCTACAGATCCTCGCTGACGTTGGCGGAATCAAAACTGAACCGCCCCCACTGAAACATAAATCAATAATATAAGACCTCTGGTGTGATCAGCGGAAAATCGACACGAAATAATTAAAACTATTATTGTCCCTAACAAGTAAAAACGTAGTCAAGCTTTCTTTTTCTTTTTTTTTAAGGGGGGGGGGGGCTGGTTGAGGCGATTTGGATGTGCATTCCTTGTGTGTGTTGTTTGGGAGAGGGGATGCATGTGCATATTATAGGGTCGTACATTATGGCTGTAAACAGCTCAAAAACCGGAACAGCGATTAAGAAACACACGGCAGGAGAAAGCTGTACTCGCAACCCCTCAAAGCCCCTCCCCTAGCTATAAGACTGCTGACAAAGTAAGAACGGCCGGGCGTCTCTTCTGAACGGCCGACCTCCAGCACGTCTTCGTCGCCCTTCGCTGCGATTTGGCTGTACCTGCTCGCTCGAGGCTCACGAGATCGAAGCCCTATCGAAGGTTGGAAGCTAGTGCTGGAGGAACTGAAGCTCCTCCCTGCCCTTCTCAACCTGTCGGTGATTCTAGTTGAAATATTCGTGCCAAAGTGATCCAACATCGCGATCGAAGCCCCGTCAAACACCTCAGGGGAAGGGACAGACGCGTACGTAAATCAAATATTCCGTCACGCAGGCACTGCCAACGGACTTTCACGCGTTCGGTAGTCATGCTGTTATTGTTCTGACACCAATTCCATTTCGTTTTTTCCGGCGTATTTAGTAAAACTGATCTTCCAACGAACGAGAAACTTACTTTTGTTGGAGCACTGCCGTGGTTCAGGCTTGGCGCCGTTCGAGTCTCGTACGGCTTTTCAGGGAAGCGGTAGAATTTTAAGGACTGACTAGAACAATATCGGAGGTTGTTACTGCAATCAAGAACGAAATATTTGTGCTAGCAGGGCTTTGACATCTTCTTTATTGCAATTAATATTATTGACTAGCGTACCTGACAGCCTACGTTGCAGAAGCGCGGCGAAAAACAACGAGCCACTCGGATTGGGGCGTCCCGCCATGGCTGGAATGGCGCTGTAGTCAACGGCGAAACTTGAGCGCTTCGGTCCTATTGCGCCGTCCTGCGGGTTTTGTCGTCGAGGTCCCGCCGGGCGCGTTCAAGGCTCCGTTCGTCGGGACGATGAGCCTGCCGCAGGTGAAGAGACGCTGCTCGGTATCGCGATGCCCAAGTGATGACTGCACCGCTGGCATCACACTTCATCGTTTTCCTGTGGACTCTGCAAGGTGAAACTTGTAGCAGCTGTGTCCGCTGCAACTATGCGTTATGTCCCAATGTCCATTGTCCGGTGATGTCTGGTAAGCTCTTGACCTCTTCTATGGGCCCTCATGCATCTCATGCATGCTCATTTAGTAATAGGCACCTGTTGATCGAGCGTTTTTTGGGCCCAGTCTTCGTTCCAAGCTGCGCGAGACGAAACTAATCTAAGATATTAGTGGCAGATTTGCGTGGCCTCTGCTGAACGGCTGCGTGACCAGAAAAATCTAATAAGAAACAATGACTGAACATTTCAGTTTTAACCAACTTTCATATTATGGTGTGAATAACACTAAAACATTCTTTCTGCTTGAAACATGGTTGGTGTCGTCCTTCTAACATGCTGGCGACGATCAGGTCTACTTGCTGTGGATGTGCTCGGGAATCTCGTAATGTAATCGTCTGCGTTGTGAACCTACCTAACCTCACGGGCGCAGAGGTGTGCTCTGCGCTCATGCCGTTCGCTGGAACAAGACGGGAGACCAGGTACAATGATGTCACCAGTTTATCGCTAACATTATTGTTTAATCTTGTTTCTTTCTTAAATGTCCACTGAAGGCATTTCGGCCTGTTCAGTTTAGCCAAGGGTATGTAAAGTAATACACTGCTTCACATTTAGGCGGAGGGTCCGGGTCCAGTTCTGCCGGAACACAAGCCTACAGAACACGACACCACAGCAGCTGCGGGAACGGGCGGTATGCTCCAGGCACTTCAAGCCCTCTGCATTTCTTTATCGAGGAAGGCTGCGTCGTGATGCAATACTACCATCTTTGACCACTGAAGGTGAGCACGAAATCTTGTTTTCATTATTACTGAGAACATAAGCTTGTTCAGAAGGTATTTCACATGCAGATACAAGGAACTGTTTCAGTGTACATAACGTGTGTGCCTAACTTTGCAAATGAACTTTGCATAGGTGCCGGAGATGTCGTCCAGAGCAGCAGCCCTGGCCAATTGATCAGCGAGGGCGAGCCCACACCGGCCAGCATCAGTAGCATCGGTGCGCCAACATCATCACGGCGTCACACGCAAGGCACTACGGAACAAGGTAAAAGCAATCGCATATTGGCCGAGAAGTGTTGCAGGCTATGTTTCTTAATTTCGGACTGCCACGTAGTAGCCATTCCTTCTATGATGAGTGTGTTCCCAGTACATTTGCTTTCTTGGAAAAGACGGAAAACATGTATGACCATGTTTTTAATCTAGCTTGTCACATGCCGCAGGAACATCTTGAAACAATACAATGACTGATATTTTTGACAGATTTTTTATTTGCCTCGTCATTGCTTTGCAGATGTGGGGAGCAGTCTCACGGTTATGACCTGTAGCTCGAAGACTAGCCCTCCAACCAGAGTTCATGGTAAGTTTTGATAGTGTGCGTTGTTTAGGACAGTCTTTGAAGATTACTTTGTTGCGTAGTACTTGACCGGTCAAAGCTGGTTCAGCTTCTTGTGACCACTCTGTCACTTTGTTTCCTTTGTTTTGTTTTTTGTAGTGGATCACACATACGCGATGGATGCACATGGTCTTTGTTCTGGAGAAAACGATGTGTGGGCGCCCGAACCTTCCCCTACCGATTATGATGCATCGGTGAGTTCGACTTATGCAGTTTCTCACCAACGTAGTGTTCGAGGCGGGGCATAGGCCGCACGTCCGGAGGCTTCCTGGCCTTTGACGACGTCCATTCCCCGAAGTGAAGAACCCAGGGGTCCAGTGGAGGTGGGAGAATTGGTAACGTAACGAACGGTTTAATTACATGGTAGCGATACAGTCGTCAAATCCAAGAGAACCCCCGGAGCCGCCTCACGCCCCGCCTTATATAGGGTCCGTTTTCTCCCTCACTCTCCGCCAGGGCAGCAGGTGCGACCGCCAAGTGCGTTGCAGCAAAGTCCGCCGCGTCGTAGCCAGAAGTGCGTCGTAGCCATGGTTCTCCGCAGTTAGGCCAGGCCTCTCTCCCCTTCCGGAGCGCACGAACCCACACGCACACACACACACGTCCCGTTGACGTCACGCACGCGTTGAGACTCGTTTTGGGCAGGCTTCGACAGGTGGGCGACAGTCCAGAACACGTCGGGACTCGTTTCGGGACTCGTTTCCGCAGCGTTGAAACTCGGAAAAGGTTGCCGAAGGTTCCATTCTTAACAGCCCCTCCGGGGCCAGGGAAACCTCGAATGGCCGGTGGTACAATCGCTGGCCTGAAGAGGTGGGCTTGGAGTAGGCCTTGAGAAGACGCTGCAAGCACCAAACAAACTCCCAAACCTCTCACAGCGGAGGCATCAGCGGAAACGTCCCCCACAACACCACGCCACACCGCAGTCAAACGCTCGGAGTCCGCCAGAGACCCGCCAGACTGGATTACGGATTACCAAAATTTGGTACAATTCCGGGTATCGAGACCCCCTGTCGCCAAAAGAAAAACTCATTTTTCCAACGAGGTCACTAAGAACAAAATACAAAAGACAAAAACTCTTCGCAATTTGTGAGGTCCTTTTGGGGTTTCAACGAAGTGCCCCCACTTAGATCCTCATTCCCGTAGATGACGAAGACCTCTGAGATCATCCCTACTATTTTTCGTGATGTCAGAAAAATCTGCTCTATCCATCGGCATTGCCGTTAAATTTGCCTTTTCTTTTTCTTACGCTGAAGTCATAGTGGTCGATTTTCACGTGATTTCTAGACGTGAAAATGCGGTCCTTATAGCGCCGATAAAACAATCCGCCTTTTTCATGCCCCGACACATTGGTCCTAGCAATCTCCCGAGCTGTACCGCGAAACCCTGACACACTAGGGTCGCTCTTCTGCTCGACTGTCAAAGACACTCTGTCTACTCGTAGCAGAGGACCAAAGTTACGTGACGCCGGAGCTACGAGAGATCTTTCACTGATCCCGTCTTCCTCCGCCTTTTTCGCCGGCGCGTTGGGACGGCGTACGCTTTCTAGTGCTACGAGGTCAGGCTGTTCTACAACCTGGTCCCTCTCATCCCGGTTTTCTGCCTCCAACTCTGGGAGTGCTTGCTCCCCGTCAGCTGCCTCTGGCTCTGGATCACTCGTCAACAAAGGGGCGACCTGACGCGATTTGGACCTCGTACACGACTGAACTAGCCCTTCTCCCAGTTGTTGACCCCTTTCGCGCAGCAGGAAATCTGACCGGTTAGAAAACAAATAAGGATACTCCAACGGGACTGTTTGCGAGACAGCCGCCTCTGTCACTAGCTCTCCGAACGGGCCAGTTATCCTTACTGTCGCCATAGGCAGACAGACACTGTGCTTTTCGAGCAGCTGCTTGATCCAAACTACCTTTCCCGTAAAATCGGATGGCGTTACATACGACGGATGAACAACGTCCATCGTCGTTGCACTGTCCCGAAGCACCCTGCACGGCTTTCCGTTTACCTGGAGCTCGTGAAGATAGGGACGAAGAAGCTTCAGGTCCTTGTCACTACCGTTCACGTACGAGAACACAACCCGCGGTTTCTTACATCTGGCCGCTGTGTGTCCCGGCTCCTGACAGTTGTAGCACAGGAACGGCTTCCTTGCCTCGAACTGCCCTGTTGGGCTTTTCCGCGCCTCGTCTCCGTTCGAGTGTTCTGCGCTCTTTTCTGGGACCTTTTGTCCTGCTTCGGGCTTCTCGGGCCCGTTTTCTCGCGAGCCGTTACCCTGTCGGAAGGTCTTGCGCTGATCGCTTCGGCCGGATTCGCTTTCCTCTCCGCTCAGCTTTCTACGCGTTGCGTACTCTTCGGCTAGCTCAGCGGCCCTTTCGACAGAGTCGACTCCCACCCTGTCCTGCACCCAGAGCTTGACTGACTGCGGAATGCTACGAAAGAACTGTTCGAGGCACACACACTCGACTACCTTGTCTCGGCTTTCGTACACTTCCTCGCTCTTCAACCATTCTATCAGGTTGGTTTTAAGCCCGTACGCGAATTCCGAGTAGCCCTCGCTGCTCTTTTTGGATGCGTTTCTAAACCTTTGACGGAACGCCTCGGCAGAAAGGCGGTACCGCTTCAAAAGGCTGGACTTCACATTGTCGTAGTCGTCCGCGTCTCCAGCACTAAGGCGCGCAACAACCTCTGCAGCCTCACAGGGCAACACAGTCAAAAGCCGTTGCGGCCACGTTTCTGGGGCGAAGCTCAACTTCTCACATGTCCTCTCAAAGTTAACTAAGAATAGGCCCTCGTCTTCCCCAACTTTAAACGGCTGCATGAGCTTCTTCATTTGATACGACTCGGTCTCACTTGCTCGTACCGGAGCCCCAACTCTACTGTTCTGCGAGTTTAATCGCTGTTGTTCAATTTCGAGCTCTAGCCTGCTCCTGCTCTCGTTCCTCTCTCGCTGCAGCCTGCTCCTGCTCTCGTTCCTCTCTTGCTGCAGCTTCACTCTTAGCGTTCTGAAGCAGTTCCCACGCAATTTTAATTTCCTCTGCTTCCGCGCTCTCTGAAATCGCTTTACTGATCTCAGATTTCTTCATCTTTTGCTCCACCTCCACACCCAATTCTTCACATAAACAGAATAAATCTGTTCTCAGTAACCTCATTAGATCCATGATCGCTGCTCTTTAGCTTTGGCTTTGTTCTAAAACTTGTCGCGAGGTTGTACCAAAACCTAGCGTACGAGTCAAACACTAAGGATTCCCAGCAGTTCAAAATTAATTACCCATAATCTGAAGCCTGGCGAATCTCAAAGCAAAGTCCAAACGCTCACCCACAGATGTAGCACGATGTCGCATGGTCCGATCCCAACCGCTGCCAACCAGTTGTTCGAGGCGGGGCTTAGGCCGCACGTCCGGAGGCTTCCTGGCCTTTGACGACGTCCATTCCCCGAAGTGAAGAACCCAGGGGTCCAGTGGAGGTGGGAGAATTGGTAACGTAACGAACGGTTTAATTACATGGTAGCGATACAGTCGTCAAATCCAAGAGAACCCCCGGAGCCGCCTCACGCCCCGCCTTATATAGGGTCCGTTTTCTCCCTCACTCTCCGCCAGGGCAGCAGGTGCGACCGCCAAGTGCGTTGCAGCAAAGTCCACCGCGTCGTAGCCAGAAGTGCGTCGTAGCCATGGTTCTCCGCAGTTAGGCCAGGCCTCTCTCCCCTTCCGGAGCGCACGAACCCACACGCACACACACACACGTCCCGTTGACGTCACGGACGCGTTGAGACTCGTTTTGGGCAGGCTTCGACAGGTGGGCGACAGTCCAGAACACGTCGGGACTCGTTTCGGGACTCGTTTCCGCAGCGTTGAAACTCGGAAAAGGTTGCCGAAGGTTCCATTCTTAACAGCCGGTATCTGTCATGATGCACAAAGCTTACTTGTACTTCCACATTTGCTACAGGGGAGGTGCATTGCTC
This sequence comes from Ixodes persulcatus, assembly GCA_013358835.2. Classification (NCBI taxonomy): domain Eukaryota; kingdom Metazoa; phylum Arthropoda; class Arachnida; order Ixodida; family Ixodidae; genus Ixodes; species Ixodes persulcatus. The sequence continues at coordinate 67,328 of JABSTQ010002947.1, forward strand.
CTTTCTTTGTTTCTCGAAGCGTTTCATAATTGCTTTTGCTTTCCCCTTGCAGGGTCCTGTGCCACCCGTACCGAGGGCAAGGGGAAGATGGACGTGTTGAGAGCCAAGCTTCGACAGCTTTGAAAGCACAACAAGAGACTCCAGCAACGACTGCAGTGACGGCGTCATATGCTGACTGTCACTGAGATAGTTGAAAGCGCACGTAGCCTTGTGTCTCCAGCCGTTCCTGCCCCTGTGGAAGCTCAGCTGAAAATGAGCAATGCAAGCAGGTTCGGCAGGCGGTGCTGCAGTCAGAACAAAGCCTTTGCCTTGGGCTTGTACTTTCACAGCCCTAAGGGTTACCGTTACTGTAGGCAATTGTTGAGACTCCCATCCGTTAGGTCGTTACAACTTTGGCTTCAGCTTGTTCCCCTGAGGGTTGCCCCTCGCACACTGCACACCTGTGCAGTGTGACGACTTGAAATTTAAACCTGGATTAATGTTTGGTTCTCTGAGGTATACAAAAGCAGATAAAACTGCGATGAAAGGTAAATCAGTGAGTCAGTATGACGCTAACTTTATGCAGCAGAGCAAATTCACAACCTTTTTCTAATACTTTTTTTCCTGTAAATTTTTGGCAGTTTCTTGCATACTAGCGCTCACATAGACTGTCAAGCTGTGCAGCCCGATATGTTTGTGGCAAGCGCATGTACTATAACGAAGGTCTTAATTTTCAGTCTGTTGAAGCATTAATTCATGTGGACATTCAAATGCAAAAGACATGCATGGCTTCGCACTTCCACCTGTGATTCATGTTGTTAAATCTAGTTACGAGCTCTCAACCTGAACAGTGCAAGGAAAATGCGTAAACGTGCCTCCTGTTGAGAGTATTAAGCAAAGTTATTAATTGCGTGCATAGAGTTGTCCAAACCTCCTTTCACTATATTTTCAACACCGTATCTCTATCTCTAAGTGTCCTGTGGTGGTGTTCTAAGTTTGTATATAATAAACTGTGTAAACCAAGCTTGTGCCGTTTTGTCTTTCTTGGCAAACAAGCCATAGTTACAATAATAAGTATGCCTTCATAGGCGTGCTGTAACACCCTGCTTAGTTGAAAAGGATAGTAACTTATTGGTGGTTCCCAGAACTCATAAGGAAACTGGTTCTTTTGCAAGAGAGAATACATGGGAGTGATTGATACAAACAAGGCTATGACGCATTATGACGCGTGAACCAAGGTATGAAGGACGGTACTTGCGCAAGCATGTAGAACATCTAAAAAAAAAAGAATTTAAATTTCGCACCACCGGCAAAAATCATTTAAATTTCGCGCCAGAAACAATCGTGACGTCACAATCATAAGGAAATTGCGTCATTTCGTGTTTCTTTCTAATAAAGCGTCACTTCCTGCACGTCACAGGCGAGCATGACTAATGACAATGCCGCGTATCTCACAGATGGCGCTGCGCCCCATGAGCCGCCATCTTTGCGCCTATGGGCTTCTATGGAAGCTTCGCTACCATCTATACATATACCTTGCAAAGTGGATTGGAGCCTTAATTCTATTTTTACTAGGCTCTTTTAAGTGTGTTGCTATGCCCCACGCGTGCACAATAACATGTTTTTTCTCTGTTTGTTCATTGCTTCACGTAGATGAAAAGCAAGCTATATATAAAAAAAAAACTAACACAAGATTTATAAAGTGGAGATCGATCGCTATATACTGTGAAAATTTAATTTAGTTATTATAATAAATAAAAAAATCCTCTGTCGAATGTCCCCTAAATGTGAAACGTAGTATCATATGATGATAAGAGGGCGTCTCGAATGTTCTCACTTTGGCAGCCTACTCATACATTTACACTTTCAAGTTTCTATTTGGATGACTACTTGGTCTCACGTCTGCCTCCTGGTTGGCCGAAAGAAACACCCAGCCAAGGAAGAAAATGGTTAAGGCTCGTTCACACTCTTGCAATCGAGTACGACCGAGAGAGACAAGACCGGTTTTTAATGCTCTTACGACGTCTTAGGACCAGCTCCGCAGCAGCGCTCCCGGTCCTAAGACGTCGGAAGAGGCTTAAAAACCGGTCTGGTCTCTCTCGGTCTTACTCGGTCGCAAAAGTGGGAACGGGCCTTTACAGGGTGTCTAGCGACCGGGAAAACCGGGAATTGTCAGGGAAAGTTTAATTACCGGGAAAAATCAGGGAATTGTCAGGGATATTGTCAAAAAGCGAGCCCAGTCAGGGAAAATGAGCCAGAAACGCCACTGAATGCCCTGAGCAAAGAGTTGAGTATTTTTCTGCCCCCAACTCCTCAACTGTTGAGGAGTTGGGGGCAGAAAAATAGGCACTAAACTTTGCTTAGAGTGGACCGCGGGCGCTCACCCAAAAGTAGAGTGTGCTACCCGATGCAAAGGGAATATCCGACAAATTCAGTCCAAGTAGTTTAAGCCATGCATTGGATTGGATTGGATTGAGGGCGCGACACTAGGCTGGATCCAGTTAAAGCCACTAGATTTAGTAACAAATGGAAAGCCGCAGACCACAATCCAATTCAATCCAAGCCGAAAGTATCCAAAGGTGTGCATCTGGTGGCCATGCGGCCATGCATTCGGTTATGGCGTGTGTGGTTGAGCGTCGTGTTTTCATCGTGTTTCCGGAAGTGGCCTCTTCGCTGACGATGTCGGCAGCAAGAAAGTGCTCGTTTAATCCGGACTGGATGAACCCGAATATATCGGAATATGCAAGTTGGATTAAGCCTGTGCAAAGTGATCCTCACGGTGCTCAATGCTCAATGTGCCACAAAACGTTTTCTTTGACAACATGGGAAACACGGCACTTTCCAGTCACGAATCGAGCAAAAAGCACCTTGCTGCTTTGAAGTCTCAGTCAATCCGTTACCAATCAGGACTCCTGTCATTTTTTACGGCAGCAAGGAACGTTTCGGCCGGATGTAGCGGAGACCGCACATATGCCCCGGAGGAGCCTGCAGCCACCTCAACAAGTGTGAAGACGTCGATGAGCGGCTTTCTACTGAAGAGCGCTGTGACAAAGGCCGAGATAATTTGGTGCTTAAACTTGGTAGCGATTCCCGGATCCCTTCGTTCTACAGCAGCATCGGCCTCACTCTTCCCTCTCATGTTTCCCGCGTGTGAAGTCGCTGCAAAACTTCGGTCAGCGAGTGGTGCACGACGCTGTGCTGGAAGCAGGCGGCGTGGACAAGGTTGAAATTATTGACAAGATGGCAGCGGCGTCACAAGGGGGGGGGGGGGGGTGGACCGCCCCGGGTGCAGGGTTGAGGGGGGTGTCGCGGCGGCCCACGAGAGGGGGGGGGGGGGAGTCGCGGCGGGCCACGCGAGAGCGGAGGGGGGGGGGGGGGGGGAGTCGCGGTGGGCCAAGCGAGAGTGCTGCGGGGGGGGGGGGGGGGGGGGGTCGCGGCTGGCTACCAACCCGGGTGCCGCTGACCCTCGTGACGGCACTGGTGCTTGGACAACCCATGTGCAATAGCTGACACTCTTAAGCAGCAAGAGCAGATTGTGTTTGCATAAACTTTGCACAATATTAGAGAATCTAGTCAGATACCCTAATTTGTACTGATTATAATTGTGCTCTATAAATAAAAAATGCCTTTTGTTGTAATGGTCTTATATATGTAACCGCCTTTACAATGGTCAGGGAATTTTACCTGAAATCGTCAGGGAAAACCTGGAAAAGTCAGTGAATTTCACAATAATAATTTGCTAGACATCTTGGACTTGACTCACTTTCAAATATCTGGAGGAGACTTCATGATGAGCATTGACTCAAAATAAAAGTAACGAAGAAAGCGTATACCACATAACTGGCATCCAAATGCTTCGGCAATAGTGGTCAGAAAATATCAATTAAAAACGATCAATGCACGTTGAAGGAGATTTGCCTTCAGCCGGTGTGCTGTACGATGTTTGAGACGGGTTCTTTGCTTTCAGTGGAATTGATGAATGAGACGTGTGCTTTGGTGGAACAATTGTGCAATTTGTTGCATGTGTCAAAAAAACAAAAACAAAAACAACAACCTAAAACGTGTTTTTCTTCAGGCCCGAAACGCTTTCTTAGGACGGAGGCGGCCGTAATTGCGCCTGCGGTGGAAGCGAACGTACGTACGCGATCTGTTCTGTAGAAGCGCGGAGACGACACGAAAACGGAACCTGGGCGGCGGCAGTCCCTCAGCTACGAACGGAGTAACTAGAGTCAGAGTTCTAGGATCGTCCACTGAACGACAAAAAAGCGCGGCTCTTCAGCTGCTCCTGCGCAGTTTCCGCTTTCTCTCCTGTGGCAGACGGCCTCCGAATAAAATGGAAGCAGACGACGCCGAGCACGATCGCTTTTATTTGCCGCCGGTATTGAAGAAGTCTCGACAATGTGGTTAAAGAAAAATCGAGTGACAGTAGACATCAGCGCCGCTGTTCAAAGCGACCCAAAACGATCGAGTACTTTGCAGGGCGGTGCAAAGGCTGCTACCGATATAAAAACCGACAAAACCATCGTCAACACACGCAAAATATGGAGCTCGGTGAATCTACGCCACTGATTAATTTACGTTTTTTCTGCACTTCTTTACGAACTTCATATAAAATGTATTCGTATACACATGGCGAAGTTGGCCGCGCTTGGCGATCAAGGTGTTGTCGACTGAAGCGAGCGTCAGTTAACGTCTCATACACGCAGACACCCCGATTTAGCTACGCAAACAAATCATTAATCGGGATCATGTTCTGCGTAAGTGTTCAACAGCGCACCAAAGTCACGTTTAAAGCCTGCTTTGCTCCGTTCAGCACGGATAGGAATACCGTCAAAAATCACCGAGTTTTCGTGCAACGGTGATCAAAACACGGCGTCAAATGAACGTTTACGTGGTTTATAAGCATATGCAAAACAAACGAGATACGCTCCGAGACACTTCCGTTAACAAAAGCGAGCAAACCGCAGACCCACGCCACAGCCGACGCAGCTTCTCCCGTATTTCGTTTGTTTTCTTCTCTTTTCGCACCGGAGCTTCGTCAAAGACATGGAAATACATCATTCCGCGCACCTTTCACTCCTCGCGCACAGTCTGAGGACTCGGTGTACGAGAGTGCGACTGCTTTATCGCTTTATTCCGGACATAGAGTTATTAGGGAGTTGTAGTAGATCGTTTTTCTCCTCCGCTACGGTATCTCCGAAGAAAACGCCGCAGCTGCGCATGCGCGCCGCCAGCCTTGTCTGCATAGTTCAAGGTCTCGTGGCGGATTACGAAGCGCTATCCGGGTGTTTAGCGGGCTGCGGAAACGGTCTACTACAATTCCTTATTATAATGTACGCTAGAGGCTCAACTGGCGCTAGTGGCTATGCGACTTCCGTGACGCAAATTGAAGCCGACAGCAACCAGTCTACTTTTGCGGTGCTCCCGTGCATTCCTATGGGAAAACGCGCGTGCATTTTGCCTCTTCGCCGGACAATAACACGGAACACTTTGGTTATTCGGGTCGTACCGAATAGCATGTACCTTGATTAACACTGTAAAAGTGTAATTGCTTTAGTTAGCGCATTTTTCTTCATCAGTGAACGATGTTTAACTTCGCTACATTTCAGTCCCAAACGTGTGTTCCGCAGCAGGTGTGTAAAAACAAGCGACGATTCAAAGCAAAATTACGATCGAAACGAATATAGAGTCTGTTCAAAGCTCGCCAGCATTCCAGTGACGCTTATATATTGATAATATGCCAGTCCTGTCACTATATGAAAATGATCCCGTCGTGCCGGAGCGGATAAAAACCTTCAAAACGTAGAGAATAAAGTCCGTGGGCTATAAAAGGTGTCTCTTCGTATTGTTTTCTCTGCCGGGCAGCTTTTATCGCGCACTTGTTCTCAAAGATATTGAGCGCGCGGGTGATATTTTTAACGTAGAACAAGCAGCTTCGCTCAGAGCAGAAAGAATAAAGCGGTACTTACTTATTTAAAATCGGAATAGATTACGTGGCCTTCAATTTATTTTGATCGTACATGCACTGCGAGTTACTGATCCAGTGTTACTGCGTAGCTCTTGCCGCCACTCTTGATTTTCCAGATGTCTTTCGTTCGTTTGGCATGTATACCCCCCATGCTGGAAATCGCCGACGCCGCGTTCGCGCTAACAGTGTCCGACAGTGCACATAAATACACGTACGAAGCCGTTTTAGCACCGTTTTTAATGCGATTAATTCGAAAGAAAAACGACGTAACTGACCAATTCTTTGGTCGGCCTGATTGAGAAATGTTCCAAGCTACCTAGTACGTACGAATTATTTGGGATATTTGCTCTTATGATCGAGCGCAGGGAGAAAATGCACTCACTTTTTCCCATAGAAATGCATTACCGGAAGTCAATTTTCGACTGGTTGCTGTCTGCTTCAATTTGCGTCAGCACACTAGCGCCACTTGAACCTCTAGCGTACATTATAATAACTCTATGATTCCGGAGCACTGATCTCAGTGACAATTGCTGGATCGCGCTTCCCCGCTTGTCCGCTGCAGCGCGAGTGAAGCCACCGGACGGTCATCTTGCTCGTAGACGATTTGCGGTTTTGCTAGCCTTTTGCTGCGGTTTTCCAGCGTGCTATAGACACGTTTTCTACTCGTTCGTCGTCATTCGCCGAAGAAGTTTTTTAAGACTCTGTGTAACCGTTGAGACTTGCAGTTGTGAACACGTGGAAAATTTACGAAAGCACAGTGCCGCAGGAAAAAGGCACTACTCGTCGAAAGTAAGTTTCCCCGGTCTCGCGGCGGGATCAAAGTTTCTTTTGCACGATGAAGTGCTGCATCTCTGTGCCTTCGCACGTTTGGATACCGATCAAGAATCGACGCCGTGTGGATGTGTTTTGCGAGAGCAATGTGCGTGAAGCCGTATGTAAAGGCACAACTCGTCGAAAGCAAGTGTCACCGGTCTCGCGGCCTGGTCAAAGCTTCCTTGGCACGCCCAAGTGCTGCGTCTCTCTGCCTTCGCACGCTTGGATACCGATCAAGATTCGTTTCGGCGACGTGTGGATATGTTTTGCGAGTGCAATGTGCGTGAAGCCGTATGTATGTACCTCTGGGCAGCGTTTAACTTTTACTCTGACTGTATTTGTAACTTGCGGCACTCACGGTCCAGAAATGAGCTTGATCCAGTGTCCAGTGGCGACGAAAGAGGGGGGAAGGGGGTGGCATCAGCGGCGCTTTTTTTTGTTTTGTTTACTAAACGCTTATGGCAATCAAATCAATAGTACGAAATCTTTATTTTTTGTGGCTTTTTCCTGCTGCACTGCGTTTTTGTAAAAATGTCCGCGTGTTCTCAACGGCAAGTCTCAACCTTACACAGGGTCTTAAAAATCTTTTTCAAGGAATGACGACGAACGAGTAGAAAACGTGTCTTCAGCATGCTGCCACCAGCCTCTGTAACGCACGCAAAACCGCAAATCCTCTATGAGCAAGATGGCCGTCCGGTGGCTTCACTCGCGGGAGCGGGAAGCGCGATCCAGCAATAGTCATTGAGATCAGTGCTCCGGAGTAAAGTGCACCGGAAGTCGCTTTTTGCCGCCGTCTACTGGAAGGAGCGCGAACTTCTGGACTCTCGGAGCCGCTACAGAACGCGCCCAGTGGAGAGGCGAGGTGGCGTAGGGACCGTGTCCGCACAGCGCGACCACGGGAGTATTTCACAACGGCGGTTGCAGGAGGGGTATGGGGGGGGGGGGGGGGGGGGAAGGGAGAGCGTTGTCCCCGTCTTGGTTTTTCAGAACAGCGGCGGTCTACTGGGGGGAAAGGGCGGAGTAAGATGGAACTTTGCCGTGTGTGAGAGGGAGTGCCTCTACTATAGAAGGGGGTTTAGCGTTCGCATATGAGCATTATTTCTTTTTTTTTTGGCCGGGAAGGGGCATTAATAGCTATTACCGTAAAATAGTCTTATCGGCAGATAGGCAAGATAGGTACTCGCGGAACACGCAAGCCGGGGAAACGAAACTAGTCTTAGCGATGCGCAGACTACACAAGGCGGAGAGAGCCCTTTACTGTATTAGATCAGAACGGCACGATTGCTGAAGAATATGGGGATTGCTATAGAAATAAATTGCCAGTGTTTGCAGCTTGTGGAGAGGAGGATGACTCAGAGTATAGCATTTGGTTCTTTAATATACAAGGGTTATTGTTTTCTTTTCAAGCTCCAACGAACTAGATAAAAAATAAAGAATGATGAGAGTTGTTTTAATATACACTATACTTAAATACATACCATGGGTACTTCTCGACATAATTATTGATTGGACTTAGAGATATTGTGGCATGGCACGAACGTTTGAATGCTCTCCTCAAAGAAGGTAACCGCCCGAGCTGGAAGTGTTTACATTACTCGTTTGATAAGATCGTCAGTCGTCACAGACGTTGTTCCCTCCCCCGAGCCCCGATCATCATAAACTTATGTTCATTCTCTCGAAACTTCATGCAGTTATGTACCTTTATGCACATCACACGTCTGTGACAACTGACTGTCTCCTTCCCGTGTGATGCAGTGACCGAGAACCTGCGGGCTGCAACCTTGCTCAGCTAGGGCATCCAGAAGCTTGTGTCACGTCACTGTAAGTGTCTTTACATCTGCACGGTGGTTACGCGGAAAAGTGGCCACAATATGCATCTAAATTTTTGTGTAGATTATAATATTTTTTATCACTCTCTTTTCTTTCCCCAACTCATCAGATGTAGAAAAAAAAAAAGAAAAATGAAAGACAGCCCTTGTATACAGTATAAGGGTTTTACCCTGCACAGCTAAAGGTGTACAAAAACAAAAGCAAAAAAAAAAAAACAGCAAAAAAAAAAACAAACAAACAAAAAACACGTGTTTATAAGTGACAGAGAATGGAATTCGCCAAACTGAAAATACCTGACCGCTGGCTAGAGTTCGGGGGGAAGGGTAAACGCTGCCTCATTATCATCTTCTCTTGGGAGAGGAGCTTCCAAGTTCGGATCTTCAGAAACTGAATCATTAAAAGTGTTAGCCTTATTTTGTTTTGTCGAAAATGAATTTCACTGACTGAAACTTGCAGGCCGTAGGTGGCGCAAGCCCCCCCCCCCCCCCCCCCCCCCGAGATTCGCAAGATTCAGCTGTCTTTCCATTCATTAATCTAGCGTTGACGGGTCGAGGCTTCGTTCCCTCGAGGCGTCAGCTAACACTTTTACACGAGGTGTTGCGTCAGCACGCTGGCGCTATCAACGCATTCAAGAGGGTTCGTTATTTTAGCGACCGAAAATAGTCCGTTACAATGCCTGTGTCATCAGGATAGACTCTGCCCCCCCTCCCCCAATCTTCCCGCAAGAAATGGCGTCACTACGCATGCAGTAGGAGCGTACCATTTTGCTAACTTTACGGAGTGGGAAGAGCATCTGTCAGCCCCCTTTTAATGCAAAATGTGTTTAAGCCCTGGAACCCCCGTGGAGACTGCGACGTGACGACACCCAAAACCGCCACACACCCGCCAGATTTGGTGGATTCAGAACCCGCCACATTTAAAGGGACCGGGAAATGCATTTTGGGCTGGGATAAATTATTTTAGATTGGGATTGTATCAATCGCACATTGTTTAGCGGGCCAGAAGAAAACTAGTGTAGAAATTCAATAACCTGCTTGTCTGTACAGAAATGGGAACATATATCTATATAGCGGACTATTTCTTACCTCCCTTCAGTCGAAAGCTCCCCGCCTTTTCACCGCGATGCACCTGCAGTGTCCAAGCAGCCGATTCCAGCTAACGCATTGGACACGCGCATTGAGTCACTCGGACGCGTCCGCTCGTCAACAATTAATCCGCCGACGAATATTTGGATCCGCGTTCGTGGCCAATGAGTGCCGTGACAGCATTTATCATCACTTGCGAAAGACAAGATTCATGGTGTGCTTAAAAAGCAGGGTGGAAGCTTGGAGTCATCGCATCCGATGAAATACCACGTCGCGACCACGTGATTTCTTATTTTGCTTTGAGTTGAGGAGGAAAGCTAACGAGAAAGAAGTTGAAAAATCATTTTCCTTTAACAAACTTACAACTCGCTAAATTTAGCGGACGCTCCTCACGCGATGTCGCCAGAGTGACAGTCGTCAGGTGTTACCATGGCGTCAAATGACTCCATGATGCCACGTTACGTTACATGGTCACGTGGTTGGTTGGGGTGTAACGAGAAGTCAGGGCACGTGACACTGAGACATCTTGGTGTAACCCGACATTGCGTCCCGTGACACCGTATCGGTGTCACGGTAACCAATAGGGCAGCTCGATAAATGCTGCAGATTCTGTGTTTTGTCGACTTGAATCGTAAGACTGAGATACATTACGTAGGATTGAGATACGAGAGCCTTACTTGTCCGATTCCACGAAAAAGCGGCGTCGTTGTGCTCGAAAGATGGCCATAAAAATACGTCATCAAGCACGTGCCACTCAATCTTTATGCTCAAGGACGGCGCCGTTCTTGGCGTCGTCCTCGACGTCTTCCTAGAGGTCGTCCTAGACGCCGTATTTGGCGTCGATCTGAAGGACGTCGTACTTGACGTCGTTCTATACGTCGTCCTAAACTTTATTACGTGTGGAAACATTACCCGAAAACATTGCTCCCGCGAGACCATAATGTTTCGCCTTCCTACACGTAAGCAGTCATAAATGTCCTAATGTAATTTTTTAAATTTTTTTTAGAGCGCAGCTTTTAGGCGCTTGTTTCCGGGTAGAGTGTCGTCGGCGTCCTCGTAACTGCGCGTTGCATTATGGGACGTTTCCCCGCTAAAGTTGGCGGAAAACGTTTTCCGCTAAATTTAACGGGGAAATTTCACGCTAAATTTAGTGGTGAAATTTTTACGCTACATTTAGCGGGGAAATTGACGTCACGTGACTTCAAAACAGCAATTCAGTTTCCCCACTAAATTTAGGGGGGAAAATGACGCCACGACTTCGTGTCACGTTCCCCATGAACAAAGTTAGCAACAGGAGGAGAGGAGGAGCGAGGAGGAGGAGGACGGAAAGAAGAAGAGGAGGAGGAGGGGACGATGAGGGGGGAAGATGAGAAGGAGGAGAGGAGCAGGGAAGGAGAAGAGGAGGAGGAGGAGGGTAGGAGGAGGAGAGGAGGAGGAGGGAAGGGTACGGAGGAGGAGGATGGCATCCCCTCCCCTCCATACCCTTCTCTCTTCCTCCTCAAGAGCTGCGCTCTAGTTTCGCATTAGAGATTTGCAAACGTCTTTCATTTTTAAATCGACGAACACAAGAACATTGTTGACCTATGTCCGATGCGACTCGGCGTATTGAATACATAGTGGAGCGCATTCTATTTGTTTTGTATAGGGGAATCGGTGGCCGAGTGATTCTTTTTTCGAACGCCGAGGCGAACGGTCAGGGAATCATGAGCTCCAGCGGAGTGCGTTCTACGGCTAACCCCAGCCGGGTATCAACAGGTATTTCGGAAACTTTGGCTCCCGAGGACTACTGTATTATCCTGCCTACGCTGCCAACAGGTCGATATTCTTTTAATTCAGTCTTTCTACACGGTGACCCATCAGCAAGACCGTATCGCATCAACGACTTTCGCGACGTTCTGAAGGGCGTCGTTGACATGAATGACGTGGCCGGCTTCGGTGCCTTCCAGTACAACCACATTTGGATGCTCACCCTGCACAACGCGGCAGCGAAGGAGAAGCTGCTACATGCGGCAGTGCTCAACGTCAAGGGCAAGACCTGCCTGGTCATCGATCCGAATGTGAGTAAAAAATCATTCAAAGTTCACTGGGTTCCTGTCTGCTTTCCCGACGAAGCTGTGCAGAAGACATTCGAGTCGCACGGGAAAGTGAAATCAATCGTGCGCGAGAAGTGGAGGCAACCAGGCTTTGAGAATGTGGAGACAACAAAGCGAACAGTCACAATGGTACTCAAGGAAGGTATCACAGTGGACGCTATCCCGCAATCAAATCAACATCCTCGGAATCCCAGCGTTGGTGTCCATTCCAGGCCGCCCACTTCAGTGCTTACGGTGCAAGAAGGTAGGACACACGCGCAAGCAGTGCCGCACCCCGTGGTGCAGGACGTGCCGCACTTATGGACACGAGGAGGACAACTGCATTCAGACGTACGCGGCAAAAACGAGGCCTCCAACCGAAACACAGGACGTCGATAACTTGATGGACCAAGATGAAATGGAGGAGACCATTGCCGGGACTTCGACGGGGAAGGCGTCTGAATTGTCATCTGACGTCGTCGGAGCAGCGAATTTAGCACCACCAGCAAGCAGCGTCGCAGAAGTCATGGTGACAGAGACGCTGTCGCCGAAGATGGGAGAGAACTCGCAAGAAGGACAAGTCAAGGCAGAACTGGTCGAAAGAAAGGGGGGAGGAAAACAGAAAGGCCAGCGAGGCAGATGGTAACCCGGATCAAGAAGTCACCGGAGCGGAAGCGCCAGTCAAAAGGAAGGGGGAGCGATCAACTGAAAAATCTACAGAGCGTATGAATGCGGCTGATCAACGATTTACTCTTGTGACCCGCAAGCGTTGGAAGAAAGGCACCGAACCTCAAGGCCAACCACGGTTGACAGAGGGGGGTGCTTCAGCACTTGACGAAATGGCCTTCGAAGATTGACGACGTTCTGCCAAACGTGTAAGCCATCCCAACTCCAACACTTTATTGAATGGTTAAAAAGTCTAATTCATTGAATATTGCAACCTTTAACGCTATTAGTACCGTTGCAAGGAAACGTAAGCAATGGTTACTCAGTCTGCTGCTAGAAAAACGCATAGATATTGCTTTCATTCAGGAGACAAGAATTTCCACGAATGAGCAGGCAAAGGACTTCGTGCAGTACTTTGGGCACGTGTTTTGGTGCTTCCACACATGGACTCTTGGCAACGCGTCTGGAGGAACGGCGGTGCTTGTCAAAAAGAAAAAGTGTTTTCCGTTGTTGATTGTGAGCTCAGCGCAGACGGTCGCGTCAGCAGAGTTGACTGCCTCGTTAAAAATGAACTAGTGCGTCTATACCTGTTTTCACCTTAAGAAAAAAGTACGTTTTGCGCATTGTTCCTACGCGGCGCGAAATAGTTCTCGCGAGATTCGGTTGTCGGAGGAAAAAGCGATGCCTTTGACGTTTGGAACGTGTACATAGTGAAAAGATAACATATATCTAATCTAAAATTCACCTACATATGTCTTCATTATCCACATAAAGGGGGAAATTAGTAATGTTCCGCGAGGAGCCGGACTTGTTTTACTTCGGTTCTTAAGGTGAAAACAGGTATAGTATCGGTTTATGCACCTAATGATGCTTCTGACCGTCTTCTTTTTTTTAAGTCTTTGATACAAATCTTGGACACGCCTGGAAAGGTCATTCTAGGCGGGGACTTCAACTGCGTGTTATCTAACCGTGACCGCTCTAATCACGCTACGACAAGCGATTCGAGTGCTACTAAGCTGAAAAGCGTGTTAGAGCAGTTTGACCTTGTCGACGTCACAAGCCCGCTGAAGGACTTTTCTCCTCGTTTCACGCATTGGCAGGGAACATCTCACGCCCGCCTTGACAGATTTTACTTGTCAAGCGAAATGCTGGCTCGGGTGGAGGAGTACATGGCTGAGGCAGTCTCGTTCTCTGATCATGCTCTCGTTTCCTTTTCTCTCAAGCCTGGAGCGAGAACTCGCAGCAAGGCACGTGATGGAAGCTGGAAAATGAACATGAGCATTTTACAAGACGAAGAATTTGCTTCGATCGTGAAAGAAAAGATTGAGGTGCTTAGCAATGAAACTCCGCTAGATGCCTGCGTGTGGGAAAACTTCAAAATGGAACTGAAGGAACTCGCAACCGACGTTTCGCAGAAACGACAGCTCGAGCGCACGCGAGAGAAGAGGGCGTTGGTCCAGTCCCTCAAGACACTAATTGTCGAAGAAGAACAAAGCCCTGGAGTTTTTCTGGAAGACATAAAAGAATGTAAAACACAACTTCTCAAGTTACTGGAAGAAAAGCTATATGGTGCTGCAGTTCGAAGCCGCACCCGGATGTTAAACGAAGAAGAGGTGCCGACAAAAATTTTCGCAACGTTAGAAAGAGCAAGAGGGGAAAGGAATACGATTCTGAAAGTAAGAAAAGGTGATGCCATAGCGGAAGGGCAAACAGAAGTTGGGGAAATGTTTTCAGCCGTCTACAGTGAGTTGTTTCGAAGAGAAGACGTCGATAATGACGTCACCGATAGTTTTCTCAACGATCTGCCACAAGTGTCAGAGGAGCATAAGGACCGCATGGATCAACCGATCAGTGCAGCAGAAGTCAACTGGGCAATCAAGAATCTGCCAGCAAACAAGGCTCCGGGCCCGGACGGAATAGGTTCAGAGTTTTATAAGATGTTTATAATCCTCCTCTGCCCCATTCTGCTGACAGTGTTTCGAGACATAAAAGAAAGACAGCTACTTCCACCATCGATGAAAGAGAGCTTCACTGTTTTGATTCCAAAAGCACAAACCTACGGCAAAATTCCCGAAGTAACAAACTTCCGTCCTATAAGTCTGTTAAGCACAAACTACAAGATAATGGCGAAAATATTGGCACGGCGTTCGGACATTGGACTGAAAAGCGTCATCGGAGAGCACCAAACCTACGGACTGAAAGGACGGTCCATTTATCGCAACCTTCACGTCATGCGTTTTGCCTGTGAAGCGACAGCCAAAGGTCATCAACCATTAGCGGTGCTGCAGACAGATCTCAGTCAAGCGTTTGATCGAGTGTCCCACGAGTTTCTCATGAAGGTCTTGGAACGATGTGGGGTGGGCGATGTGATGAGAGATTCGATAGCGCTGTGCTACAAAAGCATCACCACGCGGCTTATAATAAATGGAAAGAAAGGAAAGCCAGTTCCGGTTCAGCGTTCTGTCCGACAAGGCTGCCCCATGTCACCAATTTTGTTCGCTCTACAGCTGGAGCCATTATGCCTCAAGGTGCAGCGCAACCAGTCGATCTCCGGTCTCAAGCTGGAAGGAGCATCTGTGAAACTCCTGGATGTTTCCTTTGTATGCTCTTCAAAGCGACAAATCGAAACAGTCTTGGAAGAACTCGAAAGCTACGGTCGGTGTTCTGGGGAAAGAATCAATAAGAACAAGTCAAAAGGGAGCTGGCTCGGAGAGTGGGCCACAAAGCCATCGGAGTTCATGGGCGTTAAGTGGTCTACAGGCGTAGAGAAGTACCTCGGCGTGCCTATGAATCTGTCAGCACCCACGTCACAACAATGGAAACAGAAATTGACGACCCTCCCAGCAAAACTTTCTTCTTGGACGGCAAGACGCTTGTCAATGTTATCCAGAAGCTATGTCTGCAACGCAGTGTCATACCCTGCGATCCTGTATGTGGCGCAGGTAGTTTGTTGCGGCGCAGGCACAGTGAACGCCATCCACAGACATTGGGCCACGTTCATTTGGCAATCGCGAATGGAAAAAATGCGAAGGAGCAACCTGTTTTGGAGCCTGGAAAGCGGTGGCTTCGGGCTCGTGAATGTGACCCTCAAACTTTATGTGCAGCGTTTTCTATTCTTTAGAGATAAAAAAGATCCAATCTTCACGACCGCATTCCACCGCTTAGGATATGGAAACCTGCAGCAATGGATGGTGAGCACCACGGGTCGGTCGACCACATCAAGACATCTCAGCTATTACAAGGAAGTTGCCGACTCAATCAGGTTCTTTTTGACTCACTTCTCTTGGGAATATCTTCTGACGGTGAAACGGAAGACACTTTATTGGGACACTGTCTCAGCAGTTTTACCAGTGCCGTTGTACCGACAAGGCGTCAACGCTCCCAACCCATCCGATGTCTTCAAGCAGCTGAGAAAACTGCCTGTGCCCACAAGCAGCAAAGATTTCTTTGTTCGTTTTCATGTTGAAGTTCTCCCTGTTAAAGTGTGGCTTGACAAGAAAGGCTTCTTTGTGCCGTTGTCGCTAAATTGTGATTTGTGCGGTGCAACTGAAACCTTACATCACGTGTTTGTTGAGTGCAGCAACGCTTATCTCTTTTGGGCGGAACTGAAATGCCTATTCACTGTAGAGTTTGAAATTGACTGGAACGTGTTCAAATGGTTATGTCTTGAGAGTGGGGAGCACTCTCTAATGGTGCTGCGTGTTTTGGTGGTACTCGGACTGCACGCAATTTGGCGATCCCGAACTGCGTATCTCGAGTGCGACGTTCATGCCAAGCGAACATGGTGGTATTTTGCGGCCAAGTTGAGGTGAACTCTCAGTGTTGGGGCGAAAAGATTTCCAGAGGACAAGGAGCAGTGGGACTTTATCGAAAGACGTCTCCAGAAACGGTGCATGTGATGTGTTAGCGTATAATGATATAACGGGCAGGCTGCTCATTGTCTAAAAAGAAAACAGCCGACGTGTCGGCTGTCTGTATTTGTTCAAAAAACCTTCCAAACGATCAATAAACTTGTTTAAAAAAAAGAATCGGTAGCCGAGTGGGCTAGTGCACACCCGCTCGGAGCACGTGGAGCGAAAGCTCGCGCTGCAGAACCCAGGGATCCTGGGCTCAATCCCCACCCCTGCCCGCTTCGATCCTGAGCATCGTACCGGCGTGCGGTCGTGTATCACTACTGCGTGAACACGTTAAAGACCTCAGGCTAGAGGTTGTACTGCACTGGCTAAATTGCTAATCTACAGCGAGTAACTCATCGCAACTTTAATATGGCGGACCAACTACACTCTGTATAAATATCCACACAACCCCCAATCTGTTTGTTTCGTGGCAGGTGTACTTCTTCCGTTCTTGACTGTTCCTCAGTTTCAGGTTTTTGCATTATGAATACTATACATGACTTCGAAGAAGTTATGTATAGTATATATGCTTCCGTTTTGTGAAGTTATGTTTCTGTTTTTCCTCAGGGTGGCCACAGAGCGAAGATCTCATATACAATATCCTCAGAACTATAGTCTTTACTCAGTGTATAGTCCGCAACTAGAAACAAACTCTGGCGGAATAAGAAATTTTTCCTTTGAAAGGCCGCACATATGGAGAATCCTACTTCACATCGTTTGCGAAACCATGCCGAAACCCCTTTTTTAAAATTCCTATTTCTTTCAGTAGCTCTCCAGATGTTCACGTTTTTACTCTCTTATTTCATATATGAAAAAAAATTTTTTTTTCGGTTACGCCATCTGACATTTAAGTCGCACTGGGCCTGTCTTGAGACAACGAACAGTTCTGACACAAAACATCAAGAAATTACTGTATAGCCCGCATCTGTAGATAGTCACCACAACGTAGAATATAAACATTTAAACATGCATATTAAACATGTATACACTATGGAAGATGTGGTACGCAAAGGTTTCACAGCCGTCAAAGCTTGCCTTATAGGGGGGTGTGAATCAGGGGGCAAAGGTAAGTGAGGAGGTGTCGCAAATCCCGTGCGCTGACATCTGGAGGGACTCCAGATGTCAACGCACGGGATTTGCGTGGGATCTTTGTGTAAGTGAAAGTGAAAGATGGCGAAAGAGCGGGACAGATTACGAGAGAAACCAGTGTTGACAAGCATAAGGACGACAGTCGCAATAGTAAGCGCGAATCCTGAAAACTCTCAAGCAAAGTATACAGTGACAACTTAACATTTTAATCTAAATGTTGTGAGTCACTACCTAATCGACGCCCGATCGGGACGTGCCTCGCTCGCTCCCCAAGAAGTCACCCACACATTGTGCGTTTTTAGAACAGTTTACTGAAACTCACGCCTCGGTGGTCAGCGTTCGGTCCTCGTCGTCCTCGACGTCGTCCCTGTCGTCGCCGCCACACGCACTGTCCAGTCCGCCGTTTCAGAAGTGAGCCCCCCTTGTCCCGCTTCCCTTTTTGTATCCTCGCCCCCACCAAGCACGTGCCCACCACGACCCGTTCACGTGAGCACCCACGCCCTAGCCACGGTCCCCGCACGATCCCCGAGGGGCGCTCCCCCGTCCAGGGATCCGGGTGAGCAGGAGACGGGCCGCTTGGCCTTGGCAGGGCGCGGGAAGAACGGGCGAAGGGGGCGAGGAAATGCGGGAAAGACGGGACTCCAGGGGGACGCGGCCGGACGGATCCCCACAATGTTTAGCTATATCTAACGCTTATAAAGAACTATGCACTCATTACACTGTATTAACTTACCTTCTGATAGCTTTTTGTACACGCGACAGGCCCTCTATATCTCGGAAATGTTGTGGTTACACGGTTTTGTTTTCCCGGGGCACGTCCAACCGCAGATAACCATCACAACCAAAGCGCGAAGCTGCTGATCCGCTTGAGTTTTGCGTTGACGCGATGCTGTACTCTTGCGCGCTATGCAAAAGGAAAACTTCGAAAGGAACGCTAATATACTTCCACCGGTAAGTACGCAGCGGAGGAAGCCGTTGGAGAAAGTCTGATGCCCTTGATGAAGTTCTGACAACCAGCAATGCCGCCATGGTTCTTATGGAGACCGTAAAATCCATCGAATAAAACGTAAAGCTAGTTGGGAACCACGTGTGGGACTCTGAAGGCCAGCTTCTATGCTCCGCCGTTTGCGGCAGTCACAATGCACAGGGAAATGACGGACCTTTTCCTGTATAGTTAGTATATAGACTCTGTTGTGTGGAGGGACGCAGTTTTTGTCATATTAACGACAACAGAGGTGTTATCGGCGCGTGGTGTTTAGTTTTTTTAGCGTTATATTAGGGAGAGATGCGATTATTCGTTGATTATTCCGCAAGGGCAGCGACATCGCCTCTGGCCATACATCCCGTCATATCTCTTCATGCGCTCCTCGCATCCGCGTGTTTCGACGTTGTTGTTACCTCCAGGCCATAGACGCTCATCGTGTTTTGACATAGCGATACAAAGATGGCGGAATAAATTGGTTCGGGGTTGCGAGTTTTTCGGCCTCTTACAAGTAAGCAAGATAAACGAATAATGCAAGGAGGAAAAGACAGGTCGAAAGCTATGTAAATGGTTCGTGACAAGGTCTAAACTGCTCGCAGTGCTTTTTGAGCTCGTGCGATAAAGAGTGCCGTTTTTGCATATTAAGAGAGATTCCGCAGTAGCCCCGTTGTCACGTGCGACGACCTTTTGAACTTTTCTGGGGTAAGTTCACGAACTGCCTCCGGCTGGTGTGTGACCGTAAAGCCATTGTATGTCGTCGTGGAGGGAAAAAGTCGATAGTGGCTACGTCAATGTCCTCAGGTTGAGAGGCAGCTGAACGTCAGTTGGGATGGTCGGCAGGTACACTGATCACGGGACTAATATGTCATGTATAGTTATTTAAATAAGATTTAACGAGGTAATAACAAACACGTAAACACTTATAGAAAAAGAAAAGCCGCCGTCTTCTGTTTTGTTTTTGTTGTTGGTAATGGTCGAGTTATTTTTAAAAAAATTCAATGATTAGCCCGGGAGCTTTTTTTTTTTCTCTTACAGAGAGAGGACGGCAATTTTCAGCGATAGGAGAGAGGTCAGTGTTCGCAGCACATACAGTGTAAAATTGTTTAGATCGCGTGCCACGTGACTGTGATTATGTTAGGTCCAAGATGTTGTACGGGTTTGCAAACCATGCATTCTGTAATCACTTCGTCGTAAGAGTTGCTACCGAGAATAAGAGAAATTTATAATCTATATATACCTTTTAAGGCTTATATATACCGGGTGTTTCGGCGAAGAGTGACAAAAATTACTAAAATTAGTGTATTTCAGACAAAAAGGAAATTTTCTCGGGACAACATTACTAGTGGTTGCGGACCGTCATAAAATGCGCGATTCTTACTAATTAGTTGTCCAATTACTTAAAAAAGTGAAAATAGACAAATAATTCTCATTACAAATTCGCTGAGCGTCATCGAAAACCAATAAATAAGTAATTTTTAGAAAGACTTTGAGTACGTAAGAAGCGTAGTAGTGCGCGAACTTTACCACTCGTGGAGCAGGTACAAGGCTGGGGCTTGGATGGGAGACGGAAAAATCTCGCGGACGCCTTGTCGCAATCGCTAGCCTTGTACCTGCTTTACAGGTAACTTTAACGCACTACTACGCTTCTCACGCGCTCAAAGTCTTACTGGAAATTACTGATTTAGGGGTTTTCGATGACGCTCAGTAAATTCCAAATTGAAACCATATGTATATTTTCACTAATTAAAAAATGAGACGTTTAGAATTCTCCGTAATGCCGAATTAGAGCGCAGCTTTTGAAGAGGAGGAGAAAGGGTACGGGGGAGGGGGGAGGGTGTGGCTGTGTGACGTCACGAGGGTTACGCCACACGTGACCCTTGTGACGTCACTCGTGACCCTAGTGACGTCACACGTGACGTCACGTGTGACGTCCTTATGGGAAACGTCCCATAATGTAACGCGCGGTTACGCCGACGGCGACGGCGACGGCTACGCCGCTCAACCCGGAAACGGGCGCCTAAGAGTTGTGCTCTAAAAGTAAATCGGTCATTTTTAATTAATTATCGAACTATAATTAGTAAGTATCGCGCAGTTTCTGACGTCCGCCACCACGAGTAATACGGCCCCGAGAAAATTATCCATTTACCTGGAATACACTAATTTTAGGAATTTTTGTCGCTTAGTGACACTTTCTTTCTTAAAGGGCCACTGACAACCCCAACATCGATACTAATTTGTATGGTCTCAAACAGTTCAAAGCGCGCGATATAGACGTAAAAAAAAAAAGAAAATAATAATAATGGAGGAAAATAATTTTTTAACCGCGCGAAACAGCCGATCAAAGATTAGCGTGCTTCTTTCCCAAACTCCGGGAGGAAAGGGAGGGCGGAGGGGCGGGGGGGAAAAAGAGAAAGGCAAATTGACATTTTTTTTTTTAATAACGTCGTTGGCGAAGGCACTTTTCAGAAATTTACAGATGTTTGGGGTTGCATGCATCTAATGACATTCAAGAAATATGTGTTTTTGACGGCAATTGTAAACGCACGGTGCCGCTGACTTCAAAATATAAAACCCGTAGCCCGGATGGTTTCAGTGACAAGGCACCGGTCATGTCTTGGCTTGTTATTTTCAACAAGGCGGCGCTCGGCGGCTGTGCTGAGGGCACTGAGAGGGATGAGGACGATAGGGAATGTCGTCGAAGAAACGTCGTCGAAGGAATGCTGTCCGTGTCTGACGTATTTTTGTGTGTTCATTGTATTCCTTTGCGCTCGCATACCAGGATGTTACACCAACACGCCTTCCTAACTTTATCTAAAAACGAGTCGCTATTTCCGATGTCGGATAACCTCTCGGACTTTGAGAGAGCAATTGCCGAGAGATCAATAAGTTTGGGTTATCCTTCACGTCGCTCACCTAATTCTGCAAGACGTCATTTTTCTCTTTATTTTTGATAAAAAAGGCGTTTGAAACTCACTAGGCAGAACACTGCAGCTAAAAAGGAAGATCGAACTAAAAAGTGACACGTTTTCTGCACGTGAGGAAAGGTCCCGTGGCAAGCGCTCATTGGCCGGCTGGCAGACGGGAGCGCTAGTGATTGTCGGGATCAATGAGTGGGAAAGCGAGAAAGTTAAACGACACTTCCAGTGTTATGTCATTTAAAAAGGCGAGGATTGTACCATTTTGACATCCACGTCATAGATTCGGGCGAAAGTTTGAAAAGAGGTTTTCTGAAGATTTTTTTTTTCTCTGCAATTACGCAGTTACCAAAGCTTAAACTATCTAGGGTGATGCCTAGAAATAATTTCCAGTGGTTTGCATCACTTAAAAACATCGATGCTGGGGTTAACTTATTCTTTAAAAAAAACATTTGGGAGCGTTTTTAACTTTAAAAATGCAGTCTATGCTGACAAAACAGAATCGTCGCAAAAGCAATACCGAGTTCAGAAATACGAGATGTTAGTGTTCATGTCCAGCTGAATTATTGTAGAGTTAAAATGATAATTATTTAAGTAATGTTTGACTAAAGTAAAGAAGGCCCGAGTAAAGTAATGAAAAGGCCTAAAAAAGAAGGATTTCTGACCGATTGAACACAACAACTTCTGTACGGTTATTTGAGAAGGCAATATTGTGTCGGGGTGTGTGTGCAATACACTATCTTAATTGCGTAGGCACCGAATGGCGACTTCTAGCCTGAGTTATCTGTTTCTAGAGATTCTCTATATTTCGTGCCTCAACGCATACAATATACTATACGAGAGGCGTCCCAAAAGTTATCGGCCTTACCCAGAAGAAAGCGACAGAGATGAATGAACTTGTGTTACTTTTCAGCATAGTCCCCTTTTAAGGCTGGGCAATTGATAGATTAACCTTCCGATTAATCGATTAAAGCCGAGGTCACACTGCTTATACACCCTACAAAAGACAGTTGCAAACACGGGTCATCGCAATATCCGTGGTTTGAATGCCGCGTGCCAAGTTTGTCCCTGAACACATTGCCACGCGGCATTCGAAGCGCGGATCTCTCGGGGACTCGCGTCCGAATCTGCATGCATGCAGAGTGTTCTTTGTAGGATGTATAAGCAATATGACACCGGCTTAATGCTTTAATCGCGATTCATTATATTAACCGGCTAACTCAACAAATCTTGAGTTAGACCTTTTTTTTTTTTTTTTTTTTTTTGGGGGGGGGGGGGGGGACGTAAAAATGCTAGCTTTACTAGCAGTGCACATTTATGCATTTTAGGAGGCAGCACTGTGGTATTCCGAAAAAAGAAAAAAAAAAGGTTTTAGCATTTTTTATGATTAAAATCCAAAGTGATTATAAGGCTAAAAATTAATGTAAAATACTTTATCTTTAAAAAGGACTGCCCGTATTTTATTTTTGTACAGCGTCAAGTTTAAAATGAGGCGGCACATTTCACCATTGATGATATACCAAGAAATAAAAAAAAGAGCAGTTTTGGCACTTTTTAATTAGTGTACCTGAAATTCAACGCAACTGATTAATCAATTAATTAATCTACTAAACGGTAGAGATTAATGGGGTTGACATTTTTAATTGATACCCCACACACTTCGCCCAAAGACGCGCCAATACCTAAACCTCCCTAAAAAAAAAAAGGAACTTTAGTTTTTGAAAAAGCGGGTCACAGCATCAATGACGTAATCATCACAAATAAAAAAGTGAACACCAGAACATGTATTCTTCAACAGGGGGAAGAGATGCAACTCTGATAAGGCGAGATCTACCGAGTACGGTGGATGGTCGGATCACGGAAAAGCCGCAGGAGCGGATGGCAGCCATCGCCACAGCAGCGCTGTGTGGGGGCTCATTGTCCTGATGGAACGGCACACCCTTCCGGAGCATATCGTGACGTTTGGCTTCGATGGCATCCGGCAGGCGATGAATCAGGGTTGCGTAGTTCCCGGTGATGCTGCATGTGCCCTATGTAAATGTAATTGCTGTGCAGCAGACTTTCCGAATCCCACAAATTCGTGGCCGTCACCTTGCCTGTTGGGCCTCTAAACTCGTCAAACATAAAGCTGGGGCCAAAGTTGACGGAGCGCAGCGATCGGCCTATCACGACGATGACTTCGCACTTTTTTTCGCCAACGTCCAATCGGCGCGCTTCGCGAACGTTCGGCTCCAACTTTGTGTTTGACGGGTTTAGGGTCCCTGCATAGACCGAGCGGTGGAGGGGAGGTGTGTTTCTTCTGTTTAGACTGGGCTATGCTGTCGGGTTGAAAGTAGCGGAAAGCAGTCACAAATCGGGCACGGTAGCCTGCGTGATTTGACATGAGCAGCTCGAGATTGTCCCTGGTGTACTGTAGCGGGTGCGTTTTTGGTCACACGAGAGAAATCTTGGTAGTAAGCTGGCGGAGACCTTGTGCATGTCAAGATGTTTGGTTATGATACGCTGTACTGTGGTTTTAAAGATGATTGTGACCTGTCCAATGGTCCTGGTTTTTACTCAAAAATCTGCCCTAACTTCGTCGTGCACACGGTCGATGCTTTCTTTGGCGCCAACTTCCGCACGGCTGCCAAGGCAGGGGTCGTCTTCGAGGCTCTCCCAACCTCGATTGAATTTCGCGGTCCACTTTTTCATCGTGCTGTGGGATCGGGCATTCTTTGCCTTCGTCGCCACCATGTTTTTGTGGATGCCTGCAAAAGCTAGGCCTTACCAAGACAAATATTCCATCACTGAACGTGTCTTCACTTTCATAATTTTAGCTCGACGGCGCGAATCGCCACCTGTGAGCGGCGCCAGAGGACAACCGTCTTTTGCGCATGCGCCATTTTTGTTGTCGTGAATCTTAATAAGTCCATCTTGTATAATAACGTTTCGTGTTTTTGCTCGCACTCCTTCTGTGTCAGACGGAGATCTTCTGGGACGCCCCTTGTATTAGCCCTGCTATAATAATTGCCATGCTTATAAAATCTCGCTACTCATATATACGTTAAAGGGATACTGAACCATAGAATTTAGTGTCCATAATAAGTGGCGCACGTTCTTTCCACGAGCCAGCAGCCGCCGGTGTGCGCGAGCACACGCAACAAAAATGACGTCAAAGATCTCCATTCGCGGTTAAGATGGCAGTGAAATGCATGGGCTTCGGGCGAAAGGAGAATAAAGACAAGTTTTTCATCTATACAGTGGTGTCTGGTGTAAAAGGTAAGCGATTAATTGGTCTAAGAAGCATGTAGCTTTCACTTGTAGAGATGAAAAGCCTGTCTTTATTCTCCTTTGGCCCGAAGCCCATGCATTTCACTGTCCTCAAGCGCGAATGGAGGTCTTTGACGTCATTTTTGTTGCGAGTGCTCGCGCACACCGGCGGCTGCTGGCTCGTGGAAAGAACGTGCGCCACTTATTATGGACACTAAATTCTATGGTTCAGTATCCCTTTAATGGAAGTTCCAGGTTGCAAAAAGAGATGTCAATACACCGATCTTTACTGCATGAACATAACTTGCGGAAGAACGCGGCCTGAGTGCTGCATCCTCGGTGCTCCAAAATGACTCCTCGTCAACACTGTCCGACAGATACAAGGGTATTAAAGCCCCCGCCTCCGGTCATCTTCGCTTATGACTCTGTGCCGCACGAAGGCAAACGCAAAAGCCCAAAAGCCCGTTCGTCTCTATCACCGTGTCATTTTCTGTTGCTCGTCGAGGCGCTCTTGATTCTACCGAACAGACGTGCTTACTTGGTATGCGGAAATAAATCACGTCGCCACTGAGCTCTATGAAACTAAAGTAACTGGATCGCGGGAAAGTAGCGCCAAGCTTTTCGTATGGTTGCCATTTTGGCCCTTGAAATGAAAAAATTCTTCTTTACCTCTTCATTCTTGGGGAGCCGATATAAATTCTCTGGTGACGGGTAGCTTTATCGACGCGTTTCTTGTATAACGCGATTTTGCTATCCACACACCGGCGAAACAAGCGTACATCTTCTTATCACCACCACACGCGGTGTCGGTGTTTGGAAGCACTGAAAAATAATTTTTCTGTTTTGAAATACGCGAGAAGAACAGTATAGTTGTAAAAAATCCATGGAAATGGGCATGGTTGATAGGTTGATTGCATACACAGTGCCAAAGACGCTTATACCTGTATACCTTCCTCGCCTGTAGGCGAGGAAGGCCTTCAGTACGACGATGCTTCATGGTGATCTTGGTGCGACTGGATTAGAACGACCCTCTCGAAACTTCGAAGATTTGAAGGGGCCGAAATGGCGATTGTCATGGCAACGGAGACCAATTAGCCAATCGCCTCGCAAGGTTTTGGTCGTCTGTATGTTAGTAATTGTTTTTGTTCGGCTAGCAGGCAGGGAAGGCAATGGTGCTACTTTCCCAAGATCTAGTGACTTTACATGAAACTAAAACGAACATGTAGAGCGCATGAGGCAGAACAAAGGACGCACGTTCGGTCTCAACATCACTATAAGGAGTATTCACTGGGCGCCATATTTGTGGGTGATGTCTAGAGCGCATGCTCTGAACGAGCCCACATTAATAGGCTGCTAAGACCGGCAATCTTGAGGGTGCGAAATGCACGTTACAAAAGAACTGTGGAAGCTCGCCATCAGCACGCGCTCAGCAGTCGTGCACACAGTTATGGCCGCCAGTGAATACTTCCTATACTCCGTCGCTGCTTTGAAGCGTTCTTCCGCAGAACAAGCACTCACACTAGAAATGCACGTCCCAAAACCAGGAGGGCGGGTTAGCTCGATCTTGTAACTTTGACTGTAGTCTCAGCTTAAGGGTGAACAGAGTATTCACGACTCCAACTGTTTATAGGTGGCGCCACTCGTTTTTCAAACTGGCGGTTTTTGTGAGGGTCGGAGAGATGCGTGCTGGTATACCAGTCGCTGAACCTGCATAGCGCGCTGGCTTCACTAAGCGGCTAAAATATACCCGTCTGTACGAGGAATCTAGGGTGTTATGCACGGAGGTCACCTCTTTATTCTGAAAACAAAAACGGTGTTTAACGTAAAATTTACGCCAGGAGGCGCGTTTTAATTCATGAACGAAACCGAAACTAGTTTATATTTTGTAGTTAATTTCTCCATATAGGTGATAATTTCGGTTTCCCGCCAAACTCAAGATGTGTCTCACAGTGTAATTTTTTAGCTAAAGAAATTGTTCGATGAAACTTTATTTTGTTCCCGCTGTTCCAATAGTTCATTTTAGCTGCCCGAGGTTCCAGAAAATAAAACAATAACTCGAAGACGGAGAACTCGGGCAGCCCAGTGTAGAACATACAATTTTTGGGGTTCTCCTGGATTGTGCGTAACCCCAGCTGTCTTTCCTGAAGACGTACAACCTTCGCATGGAGGCGCTTGTTGTCCGCCTACAGGTCAAGGATTCTTTGCTGAAGTGCCGACAGCTTCTCGTTGTTGAGGTGGTTTGTGGTCAGGTTGATGGCAGTGCCCTGCTCCATTCCTGAGAAGAAACCAGTCATATTGCCACCTGCGTGGGTGCCTTATCAAGCGCCGAAGATAATGTGGCTGTCTTATCAAGCGGCGACCCGGCTGTGGGATCTTTTATTCTTTCTTTAGTTCCTTCCTCACTTCGTCATTTAGTTTCTCGAGGGTTCTAGCCAGAGCTCGTGGCTTCGCTTTCTTTTTCATTTGTAATTTGGTTTATTCTAGTGCTTTCTAGTTGTTACGGGATGTTATCTGGCAACACTATAAAAGGCGCGCCCGCGACACAGCAGTCAGTCTTTCGCCAGCGCTCCGCTTCCCTGCTGCTCCGCCGAGATTAGACGCCCGCGACGTACTGTAATTTTATTTGTTTTCGGCACAAGTTCGCCCCCATTACACGGTTACTTTATTCCGTTATTTCTTGACTCTTCTGCCTGTCATTCGTTACAATATGTCAATACTATGCAGCCTGATATATCAATAAAGGACATACTTTGCACACAGGTCAATGTTTGTTCTGATGACGGAGAGCTCACTATGGCTTAACCTCCACGAAGATGGAAGGTTGTGGATTTCTGTAATGCCTTCGTAAATCTCAGACTCAACATACAAGCCAAACAATTAAATTAATACCTTGGAGGTGTTGCCGTGTCCAGGAATCTCGAACCGAGACCTCGTCAGGTCCCTCAGACAGTGGGCTTAGGTCTGGACTGGCCCCAGTCTGAAGAGGGTCTGCGAGCGTCGAGTCCCCCTGTGGCGGCCTGGTCGGGACTGCAGCATTTGTCGGGGCTGGTTTGTGATTCAAAGACAACACACAATTTTAGCGATAAAGTTATCAAGCCAATTAACATACCATGCTAACTTGAATTAGAGTTGTGGTTGAAATTGGTAATATTATAGAATAATTGGGACCGTGTGCCGCTCGGGTGCTTCTAGGATCCTACTCCCTGTAGCAGACGAAGCGGCAGGTTAAAATGAAGCCATAGCCAGCCCAGTCCAAATTTTCCTCTGATGCGATCTAAATGGCGAGTTGTATAGTCAGTTTGCACATTGGGTCTGCTCCATCGAACCCTCGTCGGGTCCCAGTGGCCACAGGTCCGGAGTGATGGCCCCAGGCCGAAGGGGGCCAGCGAGAGCTGACCAGCAAGCTGCGAGTCCCCCAGCTGTGGGCTGGTCAGCACTGCAGCATTTGTCGGGGCTGGTTTGTTGTTCAAAGACAACATACAATTTTAGTTACAAAGTTATCAAGCCAATTAACACAGCAAGCTAACTTGAATTAGAGTTGCAATTGAAATTGCCAACATTGTGCAATAACGGGAATGTATACCTCACAGGTGTTTCTAATAGCCTCCTCCCTGTGGCAGATGATGTACCAGGTTCAAATGCGGGCTTAGGGCTCCAGTACGAGGGTGCATTCCCCTCTCTGTCCTAACCCAAAAGGAAGCATAGTCAGTTCGCACCTTGGATGGGTCGCGGCGCATAAGAGTGCTCCATGGAGACCTTGCAGTGTCCCAGATACCGGGCACGGGCCTGCGAGCTGCGAGGCTCCGTGTGCAGCCTGGGGGGGACTGCAGCTTTTGTTGGGGCCGGTTATTTCAAAGAGAACATACAATTTTAGTGAAAAAGAAAACAAATCATGCACACAATAACAGCCACTCGCCAGCATCATCTGGCACGACTTTGTTCTAGCTTTCTGTTGTGTACAAGTTACGTAAATCTGTACACAACCAGGTTCTCAGCAGTTACTTCAGCCATGAGACACTTTTGGCTTGCTTTTTTACTAGATATTTGGAAAAACTCTGCACTATAGATATATATCTATGACAAAATACTGCGACTGCCACACAATATTTTAGAGTCACATACAGAAAAAAGTCTGCTCCCAAGATACCGTGTTTAAACCTGCCTTTTTTCCAATATTCTCCGTTGCCCTTCTCGGAAAGCAGTATGCACAAGGTATAAAGCTATCAGCTTGCATAACCTCACGCTCAGAGATTTCGTGCTTACCGCATTAGGCCGGTAAGAACCGCAAATGACCCAGCGTCGAGTAAAAGTCATAAGCACGAACACGATACTAACGAAGTAAGGCATGCATACAGAGACAAGCGCTAACTTTAGCCATCGTTACCTTTGGTTTTCGTGCGATTTTTACATCGCATGTAGCGAGCAAGGGATGACGTTTTCTTGACGTGCTCGAACAGAGTCGGCACGAAGTCACGGTGATCGCCGTCCAGCGATGGTTTCCCTGTTCAAGAAAGCGGCAACGTTACGATCACGCAGCATTCTAGCGTGGAGTCTTTACAGTGATTAGGTGCGATTAAATCGACTTACCCGTGACGAAATGAGCCCCGCATAGCCGGGACTGCTTGCTTGGCTCCCACGGCTTTGAGGTGTCTGTCGGGTGAGCTCTTTTTACAGCGCGTACCCACGCTGCTCGCCGTTAAGGGCCGTATTTCGCCGTGGGGAATCTGAAAAACCTCTTCCCATCCCCCGGCCGGTGCGAGTTCCGGCAGCCAACTGCCACGCAGTGTGTTGGCATCGCCTTCACTTACGCAAAATGGCGGTGAAGCGTGAAGCTTTCCTACCAAGTCATACACTTGGATTTGGATCCGGCTAATTGACACTTCAGTCGTATCCAAATCCCAATCCAAACTCTCGAACCGGGAACCCGGAAAGTGGTGGATTGAAGCGTCCGGCAGTACGGCAGTTTGGTGTCTGTTATTGGACACCGGCCAAGCAAACATCACGATTTTCCTCCTTGCTTCCTCCGCTTTTCGGTGACCTCGGTTCTCGTCAGACTGGACCTCACACGCCACTTGCTAATTCTCTCTGTTCTGCCGGGTCCTCGAATGCTTGGCCGTGTTACAAAATTTACTCGATCTTACTGCAGGGTAAAAGTTTTGTGCCTTTGCGACGGTGGCGATGATTTCCATCCTGGTTAAAAAATATTTTTTGCAGGTCGGCCGGTAAGGCTGCTTCACACACTTGCGCGACTCCGGCGACTGCATCGGCTTGCGACGTTAATCTTTTTGCGGATTGCTATGGCAACGGGGTGGTTGTAAGCAGCGGCTTAAAACCCCGTCGTCATAGATAACAGATGAAAGGATGAACGTCGCAAGCCGTTCCAGTCACACATGATCGGTCTCGCGCAAGTGTGTGAATTGCCCTTTGCGCTTCAGCCACGGGCGTTACGTGACCGCGATAAGGCGACCTTGAGGACACGACCTTGAGCGTGGTTGGCCCTATGAAGCTGCCGCTTTAAAATACAATGGCGTGCATGCTGCACGTGTTTGAGGCTTGTTGGTGTTGGTTGTTTTTGTTTGTCGCTCAAGTGGGACTCGGGCCTAATCAAAACCTGGCAGCGTATTCTCCAGCTGACTCTATGGTTACCCTTCAAAAAAAGCTATAGGCTTACATAAATTCGGTATATATATATATATATATATATATTGAAGTGGATTCGGATCAGATCGGCAACGACGACGACGAGCGAGAGGAAAAAGCGAAGAAAGAAGAAGATGAGAACGAGGTACGGAATAAGGCAGAATAAATCAACGTTTCAGATCAACCACTGAGTTCGAAAGACCAATCTAGGATCATTACAATTTGGCAGCAGCCGACAGGATTCTCAAGCAGGAACCAACATGTGGGTAACATTTACCGTGAAAAAAAAAAACGGCCAACAACGAAGTGGTGCTCGTAAGCTACCAACAAGACGATGATGAACGACAGCTGCCTGGACACGTCAGCACTCCGGAGCTCATCGAGTTGGTTCTTCAAAAGGCCATGCTCTCACCCGAGGAACTCATCAGCAAAGGGTCGGCTAAGGTGAATATCCAGCTTTCGGCATTTGAAGACTTGGTTCTAAAACCAAGCCTCCATCACCTAGATCGCCCGGACACGTCAGCTTCTACTGTAGAAATAATGATGGAGTCGCTACAGTTGCAGCAGCAGCAGATGGCGCAGCAAACCGAGCTGATGGGAGCGATCGTCTCGGCACTGAAAGCCCCACAAAGACCTCGTTTTGAGCTCGTCAAGCCGGACATATTCGATGGTTTCTCTTCAAGTGCGGAGGCCTGGATCGATTTTTATGAGTATGCCGCAGAAAAGAACTACTGGGTAACCGAAGAGGATAGGATTAAGAACATGCGTCTTTATCTCAATGGAATCGCCAAGAAGTGGTATGACCTGCACCTGAGAGACCACCCCGCGGCAACCTGGAGCGACTGGAAAGATAGCTTTTTGACGAGTTTTCAGGAAAACGCTGTAGAGAGATGGGACCGCGCGATCTTCTTTAAGTTCCGATCAGGTTCTCCACTGGAGTACTTCTACGAGAAGAGAAGACTTCTTCAACTTGCTGAACCAGGGCTACCGCCACCGGCAACAGTAGCCCTAATCACCCACGGGCTTCCACCAGACCTGCAAAGGCAAGTTCAAGTAAGATCTCCGAAGTCGGTTGAAGCGCTACTCCAGTGCCTTCAGGACCTGCCCAACCCACTGGCTGACAAGAATCAGTATCAGAGCAGTCGGATGACTCAAGACTCAACGAGTAGAGAACACGATCGTCCACACGATCGTCCACACGATCGTCCACAGCGGCGTAATTTCGACTGTAACCGGTCTTCGAACCTGGTTGCAACACAGGCTGGTCCCATGGAAAACTGCCCTCGCACGGGGGAAGAAGAAACAAAAAACGAATAAACGAGGGTGAACAGTCCCACCCGAGGACAAACCTGGAGACTGTTTATTTGGCTTCTTTGAGTTTATTGCACATAGAAATCACAGTGGACGAGTCAAAAATGCAGGCATTGGTGGACAGTGGAGCATCAATTTCTATCATCAACAAAACCAGAGCCAATCTTGACAATGTTTACAGCGGAAAGACGGTCTGCGTGCAAAGTTACGACGGAAAACGACAACTTCATCATCCTTGGATTAACGTTTTACTTGTGTTTCAAGGGCGATGTGCTGAGACTTCAGCCCTAGTTATGGATGGGGTAGAATATGACTTTCTGTTGTCCAGGCCTGACATGAGGCAACTCAGGATCAACATCTATTGGAATGATGAAGTCTCGGTGGAAAGACAACCTGATACCAACAGTTCACGTCTCCCACAAACTCAAGGACAAAAACTGAAACTTGTTCGGACAAAACAAGAGGTTAGCCAGAAGTATCCAGAACTGTTTTGTGTCACCACCTATCCTCCTGCCCGGAGCCGTATATGTAGAGAGTTTGGTCAATGGGAGGCGCGGGCAGAGCCAGGGCGTGCGCCAGACTCGGAAAGAGGGCTTGGCATGCTCTCTTGACCAACCAGAAGCCGAAAAGAATCCCCTGGCGGTGGTAGCGAGAAACAGTTCTGATCAAAGGTCTATGTTCGTATATGGTTTTAATAAGCGCGTAAGAGTGAAGTGTAGTGACTCTTTGTGGTTGAAAATAGGGTGCACGTGTTGTTTTGATCATGATGATGCAGAAAGATGTAAGAAACGAACGCGCCGCTAAACTCCGTTTTGCTCGGACAGAGTGTGACCGCTCGGACGGCAGATTCCCGGCCCTCGGCGCTTGGCGTACGGATTATGTCGATCGTTCCGCTAGTCGCACTCTTCCACCATAATTTTAGATGAGCGTGATTGAAACATCACGTGTACCATATTTTCAGTCATCGAGAGTTACTCCAATGCAGTTATCAGGTTTGTTTCTCGCGACCACCGCCAGGGTATTATTTCCGGCTTCTGGTTGGTCACATTCGAATTTCTGAAGACGCCCTGGAACACACCCAGCCCGCTTTCGGCCAATGGCGCCTCCTCATTTGTCTCCTATACTTCCCAACGAATGGCCAAACTCTCTACATATACGGCTCTGCTCCTGCCACCACCGAATTTCAAGTACCTTTCTTTGTACTCACCGACAAAAACGTTATTCGTAAAAAGCCGTACAACATGACAAGAGAAAAGTTGTTGTTGTTGAATTATGTTTATTGATGAGATGAGTGGTTCGGCTGTCTTGGTGGGTGGCCTGAGACAGGAAAGGGGGGGGGGGGCATGGGGGTTTAGGGGGGAAAGGGAATGAATGATGTGAAAAAAAAAATTATTAAATGTGATGATGGGTCCCCGTCTCCCTGATGTAGCTCATCAGGGAATCGAGGATTGCTTTTCTGTGCTGCGGTGTTCCCTGGGGTCGGGACCACTCCTCAAGCGTCGCCGGTCTTTCCTTTTCCCGAAGAGATTGGATCGCTTTCTTCCTCAGCCGTTCCAGGCCTGCACAGTCCCAGAGGAGGTGGCGTAGTGTGGCTGTATTGTTCCCGGCGCAGGCCTTGCATCTGGAGCCCTCGAGGTCGACGAGCCCAAAGCTCGCTTGTTTGGCCGGTGTGAATGCTGTTCCGGTCCTGATCCGTCGGACTCGGACAGCTTCCCATCTGGAATAGCTCGTTGGTATGTTGTCTTCTTGTGACGGCAGCAACCCTCTGAGGTAGGCCTTCCTCGCCTGCGTGGCAAGTTCAGCCTGTTCCTCAGGGTCTACCGTGTTATACGTTTCAGAATGAGAGGTCGGGCCTGTCGCGGAGCCGTGAAATATTTCTTCCGCTGCGGCCCTGTGTGCCCTCTCATTCCCGGGGATTTTGCTGTGCCCGGGAAGCCATGTGATGTGCAGGTCGGTGCCACGTATGCGAAGCTCCGTCGCCACTTTCTTAATCTTTTTTATTGTCCGGCCCCTTGGTCTGCTGCTGCGTGTTGCGTTAAACGCTGCTTGCGAGTCTGTAAAAATTCTGGCGTGAGGTGCCGTCGCGCTCTTTCCTACGATGTACTGGGCCGCCGCCAATATCGCCCTCAATTCGGCCTCCCTCACCGTCGTGCCCGACGGTAGTGATTCGGTTTGTGTCCTGCCTCTCCTTGCGTCGTGCCAAGCCGATGTCACTTTGTCACCGTTCTTTGCGGCGTCGGTGTACCGCACTTCTTCGTTTGGCGCATGTGTTTCGCACCATGCCGCGTGCATCTTAGCGGCTCTAGCCCTCTTCCCTTGGTTGAGAACTTGAGGTAGAGGCCGATGATCCGTTATCATCTCGTCCCGCCACGGAGGTAGCGCCTCTTCCAATGGCGGCTTGTTGCTTGTCTCGTATCCCAGGTCTTGCAGGAATCTACGTCCATGTTTAGTGCGCTCTAGCCTTTGAAACTGAGCGATTGCTTGGGTTTCGGCCCTGTCTTTTATGTTGTTCATTTGTGCTTCCTTTTCTAGCATTTTGAGTGGTGTGTATTTGGGAAGGCCCGTGACTACTCGCCTGGATTGGTTGTTAAGTCTCTCGAGTTTCTTCCACTGCGTCTGGTTGAGATTCAGCCAGTTGCAACTGTACAGTGGTCGTGACGTGAGAAGGGCCTCTGTGAGGATACGCAGAGCCTTTTCATCTGCTCCCCAGGACTTCCTTGTTGTTTTCTTTATGAGCTTGAGACCCTGAGCCCACGCCTTTTCTATCTCCGGGATCCATCTCGTGCTTCTTGCCGTCTGCTCGAAGGTGACTCCAAGAATTCTAATATGTGGCTTTTTGCCGATTTCTTGTCCATTGAGTTCTAGCCGTACCCATCCTGCTATTCCTTTCCTGTGGTCCCTAGGGCGAGCGACCATCATATATTGCGTTTTCTCTGATGACGCTTCCATCCCCAGCTCTGCTAGGTAGGTGGCTACTTCATCTATGCCCCGCTGCATTGTGCTCTCTTGTTCCCCAAGGGATCCCCCTCGGGTCCAGAGCGTCACATCATCCGCATAGATGGTGAATCCCAGCCCTTCGATGACTCGAAGCCGAGCTGGGAGAGCCGCCATTACCATATTGAAAAGGGTCGGCGATAGAACTGCCCCCTGTGGCACTCCTCTTTTAATCGGCGTTTCTGGGCCCATGGTCCCTCCGATCTTCACCTGGAACCTCCTGTCGCGCAGGAAGTCTCGTATAAAGTTCAGAGTTCTTCTACGGATGCCGCATGCTTTTGCCTCCCGGACGACTGCCCAGTGCGGCACTGAATCAAACGCCTTGCGTATGTCCAAGGCGACCACGAGCCGTGGGTCTTGTTTGTCTTTTTCAGTCAATACCTCCTCATAGAGCAACCTGAGGCTATCTTGTGTCCCCATTGCTTCACGAAAGCCCGTTTGCCGGGGATCCAGGCGTTCGTGTTTTTCCAAATACCATTGTATCCTTCTGAGCACGATTTTCTCCATCGTCTTACAGATATTAGATGTTAGAGATACAGGTCTCATATTTTCAATGCGATCAAGCAGTTTGCCGGGCTTGGGTATTGGGGTGACCCACGAGAGTTTCCAGGCTCGCGGTAGCCTACCCTCTTCCCAGTGGCGTACCAACTTGTTTTTGAGTGGGGGGGCAAACCAGACCCTCCCCCCCGCCCCCCCCCCCCCCTAGGTCGCACATTTTTACTAGTGATGGGCCCAACTTTTGCCAAATCGAAAATTCGGCGCAACTTTTGCCGAACTTTTCTAAAGATTTGGCAATGATTCGGCAAAAATACACTGTTTCCATATTTAGTTATTTCTGACGAAAAAAGGTATTTTTTTCTTAACATAAATACAACATGTAGTGCCTATTGACACGCTTATGACTAAATAAGGTGATGTTCTACAAGATAATTGTATCGATTTCGCTTTTGTGTGTTTCTGGCAATTTTAGTGTTTGGTTGCAGAAAGTGGTGTGACAACGAGGTTGGGTAGTAGCCGGCGCAGTCACGAATCACGCTACGAGAGTTTTGATTTTGAGGCTTCATCAGCACACGCTTACAAGTGTGTTTACATTGTTAAAATAAAGGCAATCACTGCGTTCTTACTTTCTCTGGCAGTCACCGTTTTGTGCGCGAAAACGAATGCTATGCTTGCTGAGCCTTCACCAGAAGAGATAACAATATTATTGTAAATATGCATGTTTTTCGATTTGAGTCACTTGACGTCAGCTTTGCATGAAAGTGTGCGTTCCATATTCGCAACGTGCTGTTTTTAACCTTTAAAAGTCCGGTTTCTGGTGTTAGGACGCACACGGACGTTTAGGAAGATGGGGAGAGTTAGGATTGTCGGATGTGCAACGTCGAGCATGATAATTCTGTGTTTAGTTTTATGCAGATAAATGAAAATCGCGAAATAACTCGAACTAAAAGCAATATTATTCTGTTTTGGCACAAACTACTTGTGAGCCGAAAACAGGATTGTTAAAAAACTACTACTGCAAATAATAATAATAATAATAATAATAATAATAATAATAATAATAATAATAATAATAATAATAATAATAATAATAATAATAATAATAATAATAATAATTTGATTTGCACATACTGGAAGGGGCCCATGTGGTGGTGTGCGGGACAAGGAAGATAGGTGAAAACCCTTACGCAGAGCGCCTGCCAGCCAGACTTGTACGTTCAACTACTTTACTCAAGTTACTGTAGTTTAACTAATTTTCTGGGTAGTTCAGTAACTTTCAATTAAATTTCTCTTTTGGTAATTAGTAGTTTACTTTAACTATTTTTCAAAGTGACTTCTGCTCAAATTACAAATTACTTTCGAATTTTAGTGGTTGTTTTGCCTATTAACAGAGATAAGATGTTGGAAGATCAGCTGACATTTGCAGAGGAGGAAGCATGTGGCGTAGAAAAGGGGTGGGGGGAGGAAGAAAGTGATTTGGATAGTCCAAAACCTCCCAAAAGTTTAACGAGCCCCCCACTGCAACAACACTGCTTCGAGACGCGGGGGGCGAACAGACACGACGCGAGAGAGGCCGCGTAACTGTGGGATTAGCGCTGAAGACTGGCGTTTCTTTGTATCCCGAAGCTCAAGGAGACTTGACGCATTTGAAGAAAGGGCTTGTCCCCGCTTCTCCCCAATGTAGGAATTCTTGCCCACTACATGAGGTATACTCACTATACATCCTCACTCAAAGGAGGTAACAAAGTGCAGCCCCCTTTCTGAAGTTAATCTGGTGCTCCTGTATAGCTTGTGCTGTCTTTCGAGACGTCATCTCGTCATTTCTCTGAGAGAAGAAATGACGGCTATAAGACCGATACAAATAAGTGCCTTAAAAGTTGACTGTGTTAAATGGTTCGTCAGCGAGAATAAAGCAATTAATCCAAGGCGTATTAGTTGCCGCCATTTTTAAAGAAAAGAAAAATTTGATGCACCTCCGACTTTTGCCGCCCTTTCCGAAAAAAAACTGATGCACCTCCGATTTCCACTGAAGCAATGCATACCGGCCAGCTAAAAAAGAAAAAAAGCGCTGTATAGGGAATGGAAGGGCATTATGAAAGAGGGTGCTAAAAAGTAATTCTACTTTACTTTGGAAGTACATTGTATTTATAGTACTTCACTTCAAGTACATTGCACCCGGGGTGCTTACTACTTTACTTGAAGTACATAACCTCTCATTTACTTTGTACTTCCAAGTAGTTTTTAGACGTACTTTACGCAACACTCAAAGCCATCAAACACTGTCTGCAAAATCAAGCTCAGGCAGTGCTAAACCTCAAAGGTGAAATGATACATCCGCAGTACATCCTTGACCAAAACGAAGTACACAACAATTAGGCATGCAAAAGCAGAACCATGCTATTAAAGCATTTCTGTGAAAACAGAAGCCGCTTTATATTCGGCTAGCAGAATTTCGCTAACGCATCAAAACCTACGTAAGTACTTCCTTGTTAGCATAGAAAAATAAAATAAAAGTAACCTCAAAAGTAATTCGCTACTTTTTGCGGTAATTAGTAATTTACCGAATTACTTTCCATTTGAGTAATTTCTACTCTACTCAAATTACTTTTTCGGCTAATACTCAATAACTTAACTTAATTACTTTTTTTGAGTAGCTTGTACAAGTCTGCTGCCAGCCCGCAACCAAATATGAAAAAACAAAACAGACAAATAATTGTACAGAATATACACACTACAGAACGTACATAAAAAGGAAAGAAAAGAAGGGAGAAAACATGTATCACATTATGACGAGGATGCCAGCTGCATCCCATACATTCTGGCAAGCTCTCATGACTCTGCCCCGTTTGACGGCAGTGGGCTGTGCACACTGAGCGTAATTGTCAGTTGTCAGTCAATGTTTCAACTACCTCGTTGCATCAATGGAAAGGTCAAATGAAAATCACGTCATCCAGAATGCACCGCATCATTTGTCACTTTCGCAGTGGACTACGTAAATTACTGGTCGATCTTCTGTTCTTGAAGCAGAAAACATTGAAGAGAACCACACTCGCAAAAGCTCACAAACGCACAGTTACCGTGTCGCCTACTCCACACCTCGCCGTAACCGCTGGTTGTACTAAACTGTGCGATGGTAACCGCGCGACTGCGCGGCGTCCATTTGCGATCCATGGCCCCGTAGCGTTCTTGCGCGTGCGCAGACATTTTCCAAATTTTTGCCGAATCTTTGCCGAACATTTCTTCAAAATTTCGGCATGTGCGGAACTTTGCCGATTCTGAAGTTCGGCATATTCGATCCACCACTAACTTTTACGGCGTGTGTGTGTGTAGGCGTTGTAAAAGAGGGGGGGGGGGAGGAGAGGGCCAATTGTGTATGCGCACCGGGCGCTCTGGTCACTGGCTCCTTTTACGGCGCAGGCGATAGACAGCCTAGCAACGACGCTCACGCCGGATTGGCTGCTCGGCAACGCGCGGGAACTTAAATTTGGTATTTGGACGGCGCGCGTATCATTCGAAGCGAGTTGACCCACCCCCGCGCCTGCTTTCACACCGCTTCGCGGCGACAGTGTGCGGCTGCTAATTACAAAACTATTAACCCATTTAGCCCCCCCCCCCCCCCCCCCCCCCCCTACCCCGCCGCTTTGCGGCGTCCAGTCGGCAACCCAAGCCCCGCTGTCTCCATGCACTTCCGTAAGTAGAGTCCCATACGATTTAGTTCAGCGACGTTTTGTCAACAACATTAGTTTTTTCCAGTGTTAATCGTAAAAAGAAATGAAGTAAATATCGCCAAATGCCTCGACAAAACAAAATGTTCGAGGAAAAAAAATAAAAGAAGTAAGCGCACACCATGGATAGAACCCGGGTCTGATACGTATGAGGCAGACATCTTACTACTACATTGCGCTACCGCTTTGGAAACTCGCATTGTATCCGTTGCCTATGTTGACGGCGGCAGCGCCTATCTCCACGAACCAGCCAATCCGGCGTGAGCGCCGTTGCTAGGGTTTGTATCGCCTGTGTTAAAAATATGCCCGCGCGGGACGGGGGGCGGTGCCCTTGGTATTCCTTGGGCGCCGCCGGCCAGTGTTTGCCCTGCCCAGTGGCGGCCGTTTCAGGGGTCAAAACACATGCCTTGCCCCCCCACTCTGAGAACTGGGGGGGGGGGGGGGGCAAGCGCCCCCCTTGCCCCCCCGGTTGGTACGCCCATGCCTCTTCCCATACTTTGTTGTACTTGTCGAGAAGTTTCTGCTTCGATTCTTCCGGTAGGTTTCTGAGGGCTTGGTACGTTACCCCGTCCGGGCCAGGAGCACTACCGGTCTTCGCCGTGTAGATTGCCTCGATTAGTTCTCCCATATTTAGTGGGTCTTCCATGCCTTCCTCTTCTGGCGTGCGGGTGTTCATTGCAACCGGTCTCTGGTTTGCGCTATCTTCTTCTTGGGGAAAGAACATTTCTCCAGCCCTGATCGCCATCTCTTCCTCGCTGATAATGAGCTTGAGGGCCAGGTTCTGCGCAGCGTTTCTTGTCTTGCGCTTTGCTCCGTTCAGTCCCTTGTAAGTTCTCCAAGCTCTTCCCATCCCGTTTCGTGCGTTAAAGAACCCGCAATGGGTCCTCCACCTCTCCCGACCCAGCTGTTTAGAGTACTGCCTCGCTTTCGCTGCTGCTCGTTTGAGCTTGAGTTTTAGATGCAGCGTCCTGTTCTTTCGGTACCGCTGCAGTGCTTGTAGACGGCTGGCCCAGAGGTTTAGCAGGTGATTGTCCGGTGTTGGGGCTCCAGGCTTTACTAGAACTTTCGTCTTTGCTTCGCTCAGAGCCGTCCGAATGCAGTCCTCGATGTCTCGGCTGTCCTCTGTCTCAAGCAGTTCCCTAAAACGATCCCACTTGACTACTATGGTCTTTGTTCTTTGCCACTGTTGCGTTGGCCGTGGTGGATCTTCATTTCTACCGGAAAGTGGTTACTGTCAAGGTTGTCTCTCCACGTTGACCAGTCGAGCACTAGGCTTGCAGTGGCCCAGGAGAGGTCCGGGGTGGAGTCTTTTTGCCTACTGTGCATTACAATCCTTGTCTTGGTCCCCGGCTCGTTGCGAAGTGTAAGGCCCGCAGTTTTCATTGCGTGTTTAATTTGCCGGCCTTTTCTCGTGCTGTTGGAGTACCCCCAATCTTTGTGTCGAGCGTTGAAGTCCCCGGCTATGCCAATCGGATCTCCTTCGGCTAGACCGACAAGTTCGCCTATCCATGCCGTTGCTTCCTTGTCATCTTCCGTTGCCGTTCCTGGTCTTATATAGACGGAGGCTAATGTCATCCTTTTCCGTTTGTGACTGAGCCTTACGGCTACCACTTCTCTGTTGCCAGTGCAAAGTGACGCCGTATCGAGCTGGGCATGTGGTATGTGCCGCAGGACTGCTACTGCTGCCCAGCCTTTCTTCGTCTCTGGGTTCCTTTCGTTCGGTCTTGGGGTAGTTACTATGGTCGGGTTCGTGTAGAAACTATAGCAGGGGAACGTTAGGTTCGGGGTTCGTGTTTCTTGAAGAAGGAGTACTTCCGGCGGCGGCTGTCTCTCGAATCTCAACCTCAGCTCTGCACTTTTTGTCGAAAATGTGCAGCAATTCCATTGGACAATGCGGGTCTGTTCCGTGGTGGCCTGTCCTGTACTGCTATGGGAGTTACTTCCCATGTCGCAGCAACGCCAGCTCCTTCTTGATCTCTCCGATGGCCCCGAAGATCATCTTGAAGCCGATGTGTACGTCGTTCTTGAGTTTATTCATCTCTTTCTCGGCGTTGAAGTCTGACGCCTGCTGGCTTGGTTGTTGTCGTTGGGTGGATTTCGCCCATTCCGGTATCCATGTGTGAAGCTCGTCTTGATCGTTTTTCCCCGATGCCTTGGGTCGCTCCGTGATGGACTTGGCAGCTGCAGCGTAACTCTCTTTATTTTGCGCCGGAGGTTTGGGTGTCATCTTCTTTTTGTCTGGAATCCTTCTTCTTGGACATTCGTTACTGGTGGCCGGATCTGGGCCGTCGCAGTTACGACATTTTGGTTCTCGGTCGCACTCGCCCATTCCTTCGTCCTGCACGTTCCCGCACTGACCGCACCTTCGTTCCTTGCGAGGGCAGACATCCGCCTTATGCCCGAGCTCGTGGCAGCTAAAGCACACGATCGGGCGCGGGCGGTATTCTTTCACGCTCAAGATTGCTTGGCAGAAGACGACCTTCTTGAGCAGTTTGTTACCTTCGAAGGTAACTAACATCGAACTTGTGCCTTTACCCATAAGTCGGGCGGCGATGATCCTTGCCTTGTCGCATTTCATGTCTGCGAGCAACGTCTCTGGTGTCTCTTCGCTGTTGTCTCCCGGGGGGTATATGACACCGCGAATCTGGTTGTTCTCCATTGCTCTGTATGGGCAAACTGTATACTGCTTGCCGTTCTTCTCTATTGCCTTAAGCCGTAGCAGCTTTTCTGCCGTGCCTTCTTCTTGCGTAGTGAGCGTAATAGTGTTGGTCTTTGTCTGATACTGGATTTTGAAATTCTCTTGGTTTTCGATTCCTGCAGTTTCCGCAGGCCTGCCTGATGTCCCTGGCTCTGAAGCCATTTACTGCTTCCTTACATAGCGGCTTAAGGACAATGGCCCTGGTAGTTTTACTCTCTGGCCTCTCATCGATGGACATAGCAGCGGCTTTCTTTTCAGGTTATTCGATTGACGTCAGCGATCGTTTACGGCGGCGCCTGTTCTGGACTGGTGTCCAGGAGTTGTCCTCCATATTCTCCGCCAAAAGGGTGGCTTCTGTCTCGTTAGGTTTAGCATTCTGGCTCTTTAGCGGGGTCTTTGTCAATTGTGCTGCTTGAGCTATCGTGGGATATTCTTGTCCAAGGCTTGAGCTCACCATTTCTGCTGCGGCTGGTTGCGCGCCTTTTCCTTGCTGTGCGGTAGCGAGGTAGGTCAAGAAGCTTACGAAGAGCCTTCCGATATCTTCCCTCGCAACTCCAAATTCGTTCAATTTGCCGAGGGTGTTCTGGTCCAGTACAATTCGAAGGCCTTCCGTCGATGGGCCCGCCGTGGTCGCGGTTGTCCCTGTAGCGGCAGCCTGAGTTTCCGTGCCTCGCATTCCAGACGTTAGGTTTAGCGAGGTGTCCATAGTCTCGGGTTCCATATTCACCAAACTGGTCCCTCCCGGATCCAAAATAGACGGTCGGAGGGTGGCGGAGGGTTCCCCTTGATCCATGGGGCCCTTTTCCGGTTCGCGAGTGCCTTTTAAACTCGGAGTTATAAATATATGTCGGCGGAGCTAGGAAAAACACGTCCGTTAGAACGAGCGCTTCGTCGTCGTTTTCCCACAAGAGAAAAGAAGTACTGACTGAAAGAGGAACTACAGAAGATGCTGGATGCGGACATTATGCGACTTTTAGTTTCACCTTTTGCCTCACCAGTGACCATCGCCCCTAAAGAAGACGGGTCCTTCAGGTTGTGTACGGACTATCGCGCCCTCAACCAACAGACAGCCCTGATTCCTTTCCCGACGCCTCGAATTGACAGCATTATTGATGAAACCGGTGGATGCCAGGTCTTCTCACGGATCGACTTCTGTAAAGGTTTCTGGCAGGTACCATTGGCCGAAGATACAAAATTGTACACGGCCTTCACTACACCTTTCGGTTTCTATGAATACAACCGACTACCGTTTGGCTGGAAAAATTCACCCGCATGGTTTCAGAAAATGATGACAACAGTTCTGAACGAATACATCGGAACCTTCTGCCAGGTGTACATCGATGATGTCCTAATTTATTCCAAATCAATGGAGGAGCATGTTGAACACCTGTCCAAGGTGTTTTCAGCACTAAGCGGGGCCCGCCTAAAAATTAAGTTTAAAAAGAGCGAGTTTTTCCAGAGCAAGGTGACATTTCTGGGCCGGGTATTTGATGGTTCCACGAAGAGTACTAAAGAAGAATCCGTCATCAGAGTTTCAAAAATGGTCACACCATACAATGTGCATTCTTTGAGAGTTTTTCTGGGGCTCGCTGGACACTTTTGAGCATTTATTAAGGACTATGCCTTGAAAACAAAGTGCCTCACCAGGCTGATGCAGAAAGATGTCAAATTTGAGTGGACTAGTGAATGTGAGACCGCATTTCGTAGCTTAGTCCAGATAATTTCTTCTGACCCGGTTCTTTGTATACCCGATTTCAGACTCCCTTTTGAACTTAACACCGACGCCTCTCATTACGGAAGAGGAGCTGTCTTATACCAGCGGGACATCACACAGCA
The DNA here is from genome assembly GCA_013358835.2 of Ixodes persulcatus. Taxonomy (NCBI): domain Eukaryota; kingdom Metazoa; phylum Arthropoda; class Arachnida; order Ixodida; family Ixodidae; genus Ixodes; species Ixodes persulcatus. Next base: position 110,574 of record JABSTQ010002947.1, read on the forward strand.
AGGTCATCACCAAATGCGAGTCGTTGGCTATTATAGCTGCACATTCTCAAAGCCTGAATTGAACTACACTACTACTGAGAAGGAAGCACTAGCGGTTCTCAAAGCTGTGAGGTACTTCCGCTCTTACCTGGAGGGAGCAAGATTTAAGTTGTTCACAGATCATCAAGCCCTCACACATCTGCTCAACATGGCTCAGCCTAAAGGAAGATTAGCAAGGTGGATCAACGAGCTTCAACAGTTTGACTTTGAGGTATCTCACCGGCCCGGCGTCTACCTGACAGATGCGGATGCCTTATCGCGATTGTTAATTTCACCAAACGTAGACAATCCAGAAACCATAAATCAAGCGAAACTCTGGGAAGTGACCGAAACTTTGACATTCAAAGATGGAAGGTACCATGTTCCCAGCACTCTTGTACCCAAAATTTTGATGCTTTACCACGACAGCCCAGCGTCGGGTGGCCATGATGAATTTTGGAGGACGTACAAGAAGCTAACGAAAAAGTTCTTATGACCGAACATGAAGCACGATATGAAATGGTACGTAAAATCGTGTCATCGCTGCCAAATGCACAAAGTCAAGTTTAAACAAACCTTGGATGAGATGACGCTTCCCGAATACTCGAAAAAAACATTCGAGGTTGTCCATCTAGATTTTGCAGAGTTGAAAAAGAAAGGTGAGGGAGTCAAGAAGACGCAAGCCTTCTTGCTTTGCATAGATGAATACACCAGAACACTGGTTGCAAGACCCGGGAAAGAGGATGCGAACGCCGTAATTACCCTCTTAAGTCGAGCCATCTTTAAGAACCTCAAAATAATTCGGTCGGACAACGGACCTGCCTTTCGAAGCAACAAGCTAAAACAGTGGGCACAGGAGCATGGCATTCTTCTTAAGTTCTCGGCCCCGTACCACCCTGCTGCAAATGGCTTGGCTGAACGCTCAATTAGGGACATAAAGCAGTTTATCAGCTTGGACCAAGATTTTCCAGGTGGATGGAAATGCTGCCTCGAAGCAGCAGTTGCTCACCACAACCAATCTTTCACGATGGGCCTAGGTTGCAGCCCACAATTCGCAGCGACTGGAGCGGCACGTTTCCTTCCAGCAGACTACGAACTGGACTGACAGAGAAGTTGAGACTCGAAGAAAGACTGAAAACTGACGCCGAAACCAGAACTTACAGAGACTCCATTAAATACAACTTCGACAAGCGTCATAACACCAACATCCCGAAACTTAAGGGTGATGACCTTGTCCTAGTTAGACGGGAGCCACTCAGTAAAAGAAAATGCTTCGACGGACCATTCCGCGTTCTAAAAACAGCAACGCAACAAGGAGTCCTAAAACCATCTGGTACATCGGGCCTAGGAACACCATGGAAACCGCGTCAATTGGAAATGTCTTTCAATATCATCCAGGGATGGATGAGTCCAAAGCGTGGTAGAGTGAAGTGGATTCGGATCAGATCGGCAACGACGACGACGAGCCAGAGGAAAAAGCGAAGAAAGAAGAAGATGAGAAAGAGGTACGGAATAAGCAGAATAAATCA
>JABSTQ010002948.1:0-52309 GCA_013358835.2 Ixodes persulcatus
GGCCTAACGAGATATCACTTTTTAATTACAGTAATTTGTATGCTGACTCACACTACTATACCTACAAGCTTAACGTTTTACTCTAAGAGTTTCAGATATAAAACGCGTTTCAAGAGAATGATATAAGAATAACGGCAGTAGAAATAATTTATTAAAACCAAATGCCTAAATCATAAATAAACATTTGCAGTTTATATTTTAGAATGAAGAAACATAAAATAGCGAGAGAAAAAAAACAAGGACACAAATTAAACAGTAGAGGCACTAACTTTCAACTTTTTTACTTAGGAAAAAAGCAAACCACACATACATATGCAAAGCGGCAACGCATTCTGCTATAAATTCGGTATCTGGTTATTCAAAAACTGATATTTATTTACATGAAGCACAATTGACGCGTCACTGACAGATGCCGTGCCAGTTTTCTTGATAAAATTGCCTCCAAACGTTCACGAGCAACAGTTTCACGGCTTCCCCCCAGAATCCTTATCTGCTGAAGTCACGAAACACAGCCGCAAGTGCTCCAATGTATCGGTAAATGCGAGACGTGTTAATTTTTTTACTGATAGTGCTTGTTACGTGACTATTTTATATGTTTAACTCAGATAAACCAACTAGCCCAGCAACGCACCTTATTAGATTATTTTTGTTTCTTGTGAAACAATGTTTTCAGGCTGCAAGGCTTCACATTGTACTTATTCAGAGGTTCTGGTACAATGCTGTTGCCTTTGTGGCTCATCCGCCCCATCTGGAAGAGAAACAAGAACATTAACATTGTAATCTCGAGATGTTTCATTATTTCGAAAGTGCAAACTTTGCCAGAAATACGGGCCAATATATTATTTTATTACACAAAAGCCCATTGGAATCTTTCTTCTTGTTTTTTTTTTAATGCTTATTGCTTTCTTATATAAATGACTACACAGTCTATAACGTGTGGTGCCATCGGAAAAGTGACTCATACTCGTTTTGTACCGCAGAGTCTGTTTTTTGGCAGGATGGAACCGCTTACTGCAGCATACCTCTCCGTCTAGTCAGCACTAAAAAAGAGAATCACAAACAAGCGATTACCCGGCTGGAGAAAAGGTGACAAAACGATACAGTCGCACGCAAAAAAATAAAAAATGTACGACTAGTGTGACATTAGGTCTAGACTCCTAGATCTAAGTACCCTCACTCTCAATTTAATTGCGACACACAGCACCGCGTATGGCTATTTATACACTACCATTAGTCGGTCACCTCTCGCAAACTTGTTTAGTGCCGAGTGTATGTCTGCAGCCTATGTAGACGAAAACTACCCCCCCCCCCCCCGGAACTTAAATGATAGGACAGCTAAAGAGGCTACACAAATTCTATACTCCGCTTCACCTTATGATGCACGGTAGTGAACGCCACAAGTCACCCGAGCGAATGCATAGTTCGGAGTGTGTTACGTGACCTCCCGGGTGGGCGGAACGACGTGGGAAGCGGGAAGTCGCCTGCTATGCATGGAGCGTCGGATTGACTATGGTAACTTGTAGCACCGTTGCAGTTCATCGTATGGCGAAACGGAGTATAAAAAGGTTGAGAAGGTTGAATAAGGCTTAGCCTGTGTCATTATGCGCTGCTGAATACAAATTCCGTTTGCTTGCCATGATTTTGGAAACAAATCGGTCCGGGACAAGTCTTTTGCGCGGAAAAGCCTTTACACTCCGCTGCAGCCAATGAGAACACACGGGGAGGAAATTATATTGTTGACATTACAACCTTGCCCATTCACCAGAGTTCTAAACTAGTGCAAATGGCACTCGATTGTTGTATCAGCAAAAATAAGCATCGACACTAAATCCTCCACCCCTTTTCGGAAAGCATCTGATCCAGAAAGACAGTGAAGATATGCGGAATAAAATTAGTACAGCATTAGGCATGACGAGAACGTACACACTGTCTCACGTTTGCTCATTGGTTTATTCCTGCATTCTGACATTATAGTTCCAAGAGTATGTTGGCCATTCCTCTTGGAACTGTGGGCTGTTAGCTATAATATAATTGCGTTGCAGTGAACAGTTGATTGCAAGAGGATGGCTACAAGATTACGCTGTCATCGGACACCCGTCGCTTGCTCCCTGTACCATTAATTTCTAACGTACACTTCACACATATTTCGTTGATATTGAAGCACATAAGACTCCGCACAAGCAGATTAAATATGCGTGCGAGCAGGAAGTAACCTTATATTCGTGAAATTAAAAGGCTGCAGTATCAAGTCTCGTCGTATCCGCGAGAGACCGGAGCCACGTGAACGGCGTTGTCTTCTTCCGTTGAGAGATTTTGGTCGCGGCAAGAGCATTTTTCCGCGAATATGAATAAGCCTTTAGGCAGCAACAAGGTCCCATTCGACCTCTTGAAGCTGCTTATTAAAATATACATATATATATATATCTTGTCCAAATGTTTACCATTCCTTTTTTTAAATTTGGAGGTGCTTTCCGAGAATATTTTACCTCAGATGCAGCACAGGCACACTGCTTTCGCGACCTTTACGTCAAGTAACCCTACACCAGTGTGACGAGGCATGTAAGTGTGAACTCCTCTGTAATAAAAACAAGGTTCACTTATGAAAGAGACTTAGTTGAAACTAACAATGCAAGAATTAAAACTGTGACTATCCAGCATGTGGAAGATGAACTGGAAAGCTACACAAGAGAAGTAAAAAAAAAGAGGTAACACAAAGACGGTTCATGGTGGTGATGATGATGATGATTAAGGACAACATGGCGCAAGAAGCAACTTCGGCCAAATCGCGCCAAACCGGATGAACAGAAATAGTAAAATCTGCAACGAACATCTCCGCAACATGGCGTTAGAGAAAGAGTCTCTAACAGCTTAACATCTCTAGTTGAAACTGGACTACTAAGGAACTAAAACGGTTGTCACTCAGTGTCTGAGATGCCGACCATAGTAGATTCATTACCCCGTTAACCCTGTATTTATTGATGAAAGCAACAAGTACTAACGATGCTTTTAATTATAAATAATATGCTTAACCAACGCCTCTAGGCACGTTTTACTATGCAAAAGCGCTCCTAAAGCTCGCGATAAACAAAGCATTTCCGCAAAGCACGAAATGGGGCACGGTTGCGTCACCTAGCTGCAGCTAAACAAAGACAAAGTAAAAGCAATGCAGAACACATAATAAGTGTTTGGTCAGCTCATTCTACTCTATCCTGCTTCAGTGGTGCCTCGAAGCAATGGTGGCTACCAACGTGAGATGCGATACCCAGGTTCAAATGAGAGGACTTCGAAGCAAAGTAGTTGAGGGGATCATAAAATTAATGCATTCTAGCGACACTAATGCCGCACCCCAGGAGCGGCTTTCAGATTCACCCTTGTATTAGCAACAATACTGGGGCTTCAGCAGCTTTTGCAAAAGTCAGAATCAGTCAAAATGGCTGTGCCAACCCTGCCAATGTGCCTACCAAGCAGAAGAAACTAGATCCGAAGAAAAGAGCGAATTGAAACAGAGATGACGCAGACGAAGCTGAATATTGTGCTATTCTTAATGACCGTGGCGTTCATCTTGTCAGACACCAGTATAGAACGAAGGTTTATAACATATCTTCAACAAGCCCCATGAAAGCTGGCTAGATGTATATAAAACATACTGATCATGAAAGGCTTTTGTGCACATTTTAGTTGTCAGGGACACCAGCTTCACAACTAGAATTTGCATGCAGTGATAGCAGCCAATTCTAGAACGGTTGCCCCTGCACATACATCTATGCCTGCCTTTTAAAAATGTGCGTGCCTGCCGTCGCTGCCGCCTGTGAAGCAAAGGGCCGTCTTCACCACAGCCATCCTTGCTTACCCCGCACCACCGTGAAGAAGCCACGTGGTGTTCTTGCCAGGTACTTTCGTGTATTACATTCCTGAATGACAGGCACAGTGAATTTTATATAGGAGGCAATGGGGCTAAGTGATTCCAACCTGTGTTAATAGACCCTTCTCAAAAATTTGAATAATCTGTAGCGGCCTTGAATTTCGGGGGCACTGTCAACCAATTCAATAAAGAAACCTACTTTAAACACTAGAAGAGGATCCCCAAGGTAGCAGAAAAGCGCATCGCGCGTGGCGAAATTCGGGAAGAGAAATAACAGCGCAAAGCACACTTGACAAAACCCATTCATTACTCAGAAGGTTCGAGTAAAGTATTGAGTGTACGAGGTATTTTTCAACTCAGTTATTTCTAGTATGCTGATTCGCGTCAAAGTGTGTACGTGATTAACATACCTTAATACATTTCCCCAAGGTTACAATCAGTTGATACAAAATACCGGTTGCCTGTTTTCTTTCTTTCAGTCTTTTCTTTTGTGCTTTCTCATTGGATGCAGATCACGTTCTCGTTCAATCCTGTGGTGTATAAAAGCTCCAGATTTTCCACCTAAGTTCGCAGTCGAAATCCTCTTCTGTAAACCTATATCATGAGTGGAGTGAGTACACCATTTTGAAAGTACTGGATCTTGAAGCTCGTTTATCTGCTTTTATAAGTATTGCTCATAAACTAGGCCTTTCCACGTATGAATATAGTCTCTATCGCAACTAAGGACCAGTAGGCACTTGAACCCGTGTTTAATTCGCTTCCTTCACGTATAACTAGGCTACTTCAACTTTTAATGAAAAAATAAAATATATATCTTTTTTTTTAATTGTGGCCGTTAAGTTCAAAACAATTTGACCCGGGGTTAAAAAAAAAAAAACACTTTTATATCTCTCTGACGACGGTTGAGTGCGCAATTGATGGCGTTGTTGTTTACTACGGCTTTTTGTGCGGAGCGCATTAAGTTGTCAGTTCAGGAATTTAAGTTTAAGTTGAGAGAATATATTTTTTTTTATTTGAAAGACTTTCACGCCAACGAAATCAAAAACTTTATATCACTGAGGTCCTAATGGTAACATATTTCGTTTAAGTCTGCTATTTTATAAAATATCTAACTGTACATTTTTATTAAGACCAAAATTCACTCCAAAAAAGTCGCAGAAATATTTGCTGAAAAGTAGCCGTGTGTCGTGCCTGTCAATAAACTAAGGTGATACAGATTTTTGCAATCATAACATAAGTTTAACTTGAAAACCCAGTTTGATAGAGTTGACCGCTTGCTCACAAACTCTTGTGGCATTCATTTTACACATTACACACTGATACATTAACCAGTTAAAAGATACGGCTTGATGCAAAGTGGGACGCTTTGTTGTTTTATGACTCTGAGACAATTTAGTGCAAGCTTGACTAAATGAAGCAATAAAATATATTACAGAAGAGCAAATATATATATATATTAATTTGACCACAAAAAGCAGATTTGAAATTTCGAGCTACGTTCTCTTTCAGGATCTACATTGATTACTGTTATTTTGAATCAACGCTAAGTGGAACATTCGCATTCACCAAAATTTAAGTAAAACGAACAGTTTACTTAGCTGGCACCATGTTGCGTCATCAGTATAAAGTTGACAATATCCATATAATTAACTTTTTCTCTAATGTTTATTTATGCAGTTCCGTGCTTTTCTTCTCCTGGCTCTGGCCAGCAGCGCCATCGCTGGCTACGTCCAGGGTGGTCTTGGCTATGGCCACGGCCTCGGCTACTCTGGCCTCGGCTACTCTGGCCTCGGCTACTCTGGCCTTGGCTACTCCGGCCTTGGCTACTCCGGCCTTGGCTACGGCCATGGTCTTGGCTACGGCCACGTTGTTGGTCTTGGTAACGGCTACGGCTACTCTGGTCTGACCGGCTACAGTGTTGCAGCCCCAGCTAGCTACGCTGTTGCTGCCCCAGCCTTGAGCCGCACTGTGGCCACTTCCTACCACGCCGCTCCAGCCGTTGCCACCTACGCCGCTGCTCCAGCTGTCACCAAGGTCGCTACCTACCAGACTGCTCCAGCTTTCGCCAGCTATGCTGCTGCCCCAGTTGCCACCTACGCTGCTGCTCCAGCCGTGACTAGGGTGTCCACCGTCCACGCCGCTCCAGCTGTCGCCACTTATGCCGCTGCTCCAGTTGCCACCTATGCCGCTGCTCCAGCTGTTACCAAGGTCGCTACCTACCAGACTGCTCCAGCTTTCGCCAGCTATGCTGCTGCCCCAGTTGCCACCTACGCTGCTGCTCCAGCCGTGACTAGGGTGTCCACCGTCCACGCTGCCCCAGCTGTCGCCACTTATGCCGCTGCTCCAATTGCCACCTATGCCGCTGCTCCAGCCGTGACTAGGGTATCCACCGTCCACGCTGCTCCAGCTGTCGCCAGCTATCAGACTTACCACGCCGCTCCAGCTGTCGCCAGCTACCAGACCTACCACGCCGCTCCAACTGTGGCTTCCTACGCCCACGCTGCCCCAGTCTACGGATATGGCGTTGGTTCCCTCGGCTACGGCGCCGGCCACTTTGGTTACGGACACGGGCTTGGCAGCTACGGTCTGAACTACGGGTACGGTCTTGGCACCTATGGCGACTACACCACCCTCCTCCGCAAGAAGAAGTGTAAGTTTATACAGATATATTTTCATAACGTGATTGCTTTTATTGAGCATAAAGTCCTGGTGATTCAATGTATTACCCCCTGTTTTACAGAAACTCCGCAAAGAAGAGTTACCATCATAGACGTCAGCCACTAGGAATCTATGAAGAAGAGGACTGTTCGCTGCCAACTTTTGCTGTCGTAAAGAGAGCAATAAAAAGAATGAAACTTGTCACTTTCACATCTTACTTTCAAGCGTCGTATTGCCCCATTGTAGATTAATACCTAAATTACACGACCTTATATATAAAGGCAGTGATTTCTAAATTCCTGACCTGTACTGAAGGGGAATATGCAGCTCATGGCTAGATTGTATGAAACAGGAACATCTGAATGTGGCAGGCAACCATTTCGTTGTTGAATTTTCAGTTTAGGTATTCGATTGCGTTAAAACAAAAAGCAATATCACCTCGATATTTTCCAAAATACCGTTCCGAAATCGTTGCTACAATTGTGAGATGTTGTGTTCGACTTTGTTGTAGAGTACAGCAGGCCACTCTGTTTACAAAAGTTTGCTATGATTACTGTGTCGACCATTGCAGAATTGCTCAAACACTGACATAAAGACATAGGCGTGATCGGTAGAAACAGAGATATTTATTCCTAGCTCATTTGACAATCCTGGACCCCAAAAACTGCGAAGAACCTTATCTTCCCAGTTTGTTGGGTAGCTTGTATTGTCGCAGATAGAAAAGGCTCGACGAGCGTAAACTTAGAAGAAATGTTTAATCGGTGAACTTGTGCCAGAAACAAAAGAAAGAACAAACGTCGAGAAAGCAGCAGCGAGCGCCAACGGCGGCAGCAGCGAGCGACGGTGCGTAGGTGGGGCAGCTGGCTGGCGCAAGAGTGAATGAATCGGCAAGACCACGCTCGACCCCTTATTTTTTCCACTCGGTACCTCGAAGATTCAACCTAGAATCTTCGAAAGCTAGCTAGGGCTAAAGTCACTGGATATGGGAAAGTAACGTCATTGCCTTCCCATTTGCTAGCCGGACACAAATAAATACCAACATACAGACGACAAAACTTCTCGAAGTGATTGGCTCATCGCTGTCGGTTGCCATGGTGATCGCCATTGGAGAAGCGTTTCTTTTCTGTCGTGCGCGAGGCATTACTCCCGTCTTTAAAAGCGTATCGCCCGGATGCAGCCAAAATAGATGAAAACAAAGCTAAACCAAATAACATCAATCAGTAAACTTCGGGGTCATATGAACCACAAATAGTCCTCAGCCCTATCGAGCATAAAACGGCTTGAGACGCACGACGTGCACCACCTCAGACCGTGCCAGGCGGCGCCCTGACGACCGTATTCCGTCTGAAGCACCTTGTAGTTAGAGTCCCCGAGGCCGCGGATAACCTTGTAGGGCCATCCCACGGCGTCATCACTTTTCGAAGGCACCGAGAGAGCTTCCCACTCAAAACGGAATAGTCTGCTCCGGGTTCAATGAATGCCGTCGCGTCGTGCCTGTCGATGGTAACGTCGAGGTTACGTCGCAGAAGCGTCGTTCCGATGCGTCTCGTCGCTAGTGTGGGAGCCCTCCGACGTTTGTGGAAGACATTTCTAACGTCTAACATATGAATATATTCCAGAGTTCACCTGTGTCAACTATAATTTTGACCCGTTAGTTGTCAAATGCTGTAAAATGGTTGTGGTTACTACATACAGACCACCATCTGGATCATTGCGGGTTTTTCTTGATGTTATTACAAATTTAATAAATATTTTTGTGAAAACCCGAGACTGAGGTATTGACAGACGACGACAAGGAAGAGAAGGAGAGCATCTCAAACACAGCTAAACCTTCATTGAGGACAGAACCCTTGATATAGGGTTGAACCCTATATAAAGGGTTCTGTCCTCAATATAGGTTTAGCTGTGTTTGAGACGTTCTCCTTCTCTTCCCTGTCGTCGTCTGTCATTACCTCAGTCTCGGGTTTTTCACAGAAATGTTTGATATACACCAGCTCACTTGCACCCTTACGTGCTGCACATTTATTATATTATATTACAGCCGTTAACTTGAAAATTGTCATAGTATGCGACTTGAACGCAGATCTGATGTCCAAAGACCCCTCGAATGTTTTACTTATTAAAATAATCCAGTCTTTCGGTTCTGAAAACTTGATTATTTGCCTACTGGGATAACATCTTATACAGAAACTTTAATTGATCTTTCTATAACCAACTGCCAAACTGATGACGCGTATGCGGGTGTATTTTGAGTTGATTTAAGTGACCATTTTCCTATATTTTGTTTTATACACTACGACTACTCGAAAACAAGAAACCAAACCCACATGAGACCATAGCAAATCGCGACACGAGTAACCAAAATAGTGAGCAGTTTTACGCTCTCGTTTCAAGTGATAACTGGGGCGACGTTTTATCCGAACTGGACCTTGATAAGGCATTTGACAACTTTGTAGTTAAGATAAGAAGACATTATGACCCAGCATTCCCCCTAGTTCATTACAAGAAGCACAGTAAATCCAAGCAACCATGGATTAATACATAATTATGCAAGAGAATAAAAAACAAACGAGCTCTTGGATCAATTTTTAAGAACTAAAGACATTGAAGTCCTAGCCGAGTACAGAAAAGTGCGTAAGAAACTAGCTGCAGATCTGAATAAGGTAAAAATCAGGTATCATACAAATGAATTTGTATCTGTCCAAAATATCCCTGAAAAATTATGAAGTATAGCTAAAGACCTATTATCGTCAGTTCCCCAAGTAATTTCAAACGAACTAACAATTAAACGTCAGACCTATTCGCGCGAGTCATTGGCCAAGAAGCTCAATTCCCATGTTTTGACTGCTGGCGCTGGTGCTCCTTCAATAACTCACAGCGATTTATGTGATACGTTTCTTAATATAAATCAAACTAAATCTATTTTTATGGCACCCACTATTGACAGCGAGATCGGAAACATAATTATCTCATTAAAAAAGCACACCGCGTCAGTCTTTAACGACCTGACTGTAGCCCCCATCGAGGCTATAAACGACCTGATATGTTATCGTTTTGCACATATATGTAATAGAATCCTTGAAACTTTGAACAGGCATATTTTCTCATAAAATGAAAAATGCTAGAGCATGTGTCATACATAAAGGAGGTGCACTAAGTAACCTATGTCCGGCTCTGAGTCGGCTGCTTGCACTCACTAAGAACCGAAAGCGAGAGTGCGGCTGGAAATACGCTTGGGTGCGAAACGGAAAAATATTTTTGCTAGGAAGTCCAAAAACAGCGCCGTTTGCCATATCGCCCATGATAATGACTTGGCTAAAGTTGAGTAGATCTGCAGTACAATCAAGTACCATGAATTAAATTTGTCATCAGACGTTAAGGAGCACATAAATCCAAAAGGTGTTACTGTTTTTCATCTTAATGTGCGTTCCCTCCGAAACAAGAAGGACGAGGTTTGCACTCTTCTGGAAGACTGCGATGTTGTTTTTGATGTCATAATGTTCTCCGAAACGTTGTACCAAGATGACCAGCCCGTGCTAAATTTGCGTGCATACCAGCATTTTTGCCTAAATCGAATCTGTCGGAGGGGTGGCGGTGTCGCCATTTATGCAAAGCAACGCGAAACTTACAAAATACTGAACTGCTTGACTTAGATGAATGAAGACTACGAAATTTAATCCTTAACTAGTGGCAGTCTTCTTTTCTTTGTCATGTATCGTCCGCCGTCGGCTAACGTTGCAGGGTTTCTATCCTTCTTGGATAGTTATTTGGAATCTGCATCAACAAATAAGTTTTCTGCCAATCTCGGTGGTGACTTTAATATTAATATGATGGAACCTTCCCATGCTGAGACCCAATTTAGCAATGTTCTGAGCTCTTTCTAATATCAGAATGTGATTTTGTCATCTACTAGAACTACTTTTGAAAGTGAAAGCGTACTGGATCTTTTCATTACAAATATGGGCAAAAGACTTACTGCAGCTGGTAAAATCAGTTGTAGCATCAGCGACCATATTCCTATTTTCCTCGCCTTTCGTTGCCGTGATTTGAAAACAAGAGGGAAATCAAACTTTCTTTTTCTTTTTTTTCTTTTTGACCATTAACAGAACACGGTTTGTTGCATTTCAGAAACAAAATATGTGCTCTAGACTGGACATCTGTGACATTACAATCTAACGTAAATGAGGCCTCCGATACATTTCATGACTTGTTCAAGAAGTGATATGATGAATGTTTTCTGTATAAAATAATATCCCGATCGGCAAAAACACGAAAACCTTGGATCACACTAGATCACATCAAAATGACTAGAAAAACGAAAACCCTGTTCAAAAAGTTTATTTCCTCGAGACACCCAGACAATTTAGCATCATTTAAAAAAAGTCGAAATAAATTAAACTTTATACTAAAACAAGCAAAAGCACAGTATCATGCAAATCTTTTCAGATATAAATTGAAAAATTATTTTGCTGTGGAAATCTATAAATGAGGTTCTCCAGCGCGGCCCACGTAACGATAAAATGGGGGAGCTACTGATCAATGACCAAATGCTATCCCGTGTTCCACTGGCAGAATGCTTCAATTCCTACTTGGTAAATCTTGTTTCAAGCACATATAATGAAGATGCTGTTAAAAATATCACACAAAGCCCAAGCTAGCCCTTAGCAAAAACTAATGCGTTTGAAACATGTCTAAATGTATATTAATGTACTTTAAAATCATTTTTGTAATTTTTAATGCATTAAAGTACATTAAAACCACATTCTTCAGTTTATCACTTATTATTAAAATGTATTTCTAAAAATACGAAAAAATATGTGTATTAAAATGATTACATTACGTACACCTCAAATACATTTAAATGCATAACCACTTTGATGGTTTAATCGAAATGCATTTCAAATACATTTATGTTAATATGAATGAGATTCGCTCAGTATTCAAATATATTGTTTCTCTTGTGCCTAAAAAGACAAATAATACACGAGGTAGTCTTCGACAAAACTGGACTTCTAAAAGCAGGGCTAATTCTGACCAAGAAGCTTTTTTTTTTTTATTTACCCATTTTAATCTCAATTCCCAAATTTAAAAGAAAAAACAAATCCCACGATTTCTTTTTTTTTTTGACGGTTGGCAACACTGTAGTAGAAGGCCAACTGCATGGTTTTTGGTGTCTAGTATTGACTCCGTAAGTTTCTACGTTTTTAGCCGGAAAACGTCTGAGTCCTCGCTGAAAAGTTCCTGGAGGTCTCCATGACTGTTCAAGAAAAGCATACGATACGTTTTTTGATCGTTCATGTAACGTTACAAGCTCCGAGGTGCGCATTTCTATCGTGAAGTGACGGCTGATTCAACATGGCTGCCATGTGCCCGCCACTCGCGGCCAGCTGTAGCCGAGCCTTTCAGAACGAAAAGAGCATACTCATCGCCGAAATGTTCCTAGAAGTCTTCATGGATGTACGAGTAAGGCGCACGGTACGTTTCCCGGCCGTTTGCGTGCCTTTTCAAGCGCCGAGGAGGTGATTTCTATATTATTATTAATAATAATAATAATAATAATAATAATAATAATAATAATAATAATAATAATAATAATAATAATAATAATAATAATAATAATAATAATAATAATAATAATAATAATAATAATAATAATAATAATAATAATAATAATAATAATAATAATAATAATAATAATAATAATAATAATAATAATAATAATAATAATAATAATAATAATAATAATAATAATAATAATAATAATAATAATAATAATAATAATAATAATAATAATAATAATAATAATAATAATAATTCTTTAATTTCTGTGCCCACAAACAACTTTTCAGTCTCCACTGTGGTGCACTAAAATACTAAAATACAAATACCACAAAAACGAAAATACTAAATACAAATACCAAAAAAAAAGCTCATTCTAGGCGAAAGACATCCATTCGCGAACAAGCAAGGTAAATTCCCGAAGAGACATGACTATGATGCGGCTGTTAAATTAACATGGCGCAAATCTTCCCGCCCGCCTGGCTAACTTTGGCGGCACTTCTCGTGGATCTTTGCGGTGCCCTCTGAAGGTCAGCAGGAGTGCCGGACGCCATCGCGAATCTACCGACCTCCGCGTGATGACAGGACGACGACCAGTCGATTACAAGGCGCAAGTGCGGTGACCGATTACATTTGTTTGCGGCCATTGCCACACTCTAAGAAAAAAGTTGGCCTCAAGAGACTAACGGCAGCATTTGGTCCTCTGAACTCCCAGTTGCTCCCCGAAAGGACCATTAGGTTCAAGCTAGGTACCGTGCGCAAAAGCTGGGGAGTAACTGCGCTCGACTGGGACTAACCGATAGGCGTGTGCGAGCAAAAGCATCCATTAGTCCCCCAAGGTATATGTACAGGTTCCGTCAAAGTAAAACGGAGCGCCGGAGCGGTGACCGAACTGCAGCGCCGCGCTATCTAACAGCGTCGGCTGCAACTGATAGGTGCCGTCTGCGCATGCGCGCGTGCCGTTCGCGGTGTCCTTCGTCCTTCTTGTTTGATCCTCGCATTATTGGCGTCTCGAGCTGCCGAACGCTGTTCCGATGAACACCTCTAGGCATCTCTAGGTGTTCGGCTCACACGCGGAGATAACGCTGAGGGCAAGTGGGAAAGGGCCAGTGTTGTCGATAAGCACCGCTCCTTGTGCTATCAGGCGTCGATTTTAGGAAGATTGTTGAGCCGTTCGAACCACCGATAACGTGTGGGTTGGAAGAAGAAAACGAGGGCCCCAGCGGAAGGCACGTTCGCATGCGCAGATGTAGCCTATCAGTTCCAGCCGGCACTGCTAGATAGCGAGGCGATGCAGTTCGGCCGCCGCTCCGGCGCTCCGTTTTACTTTGAGGGGACCTGTACATATGGTAGCGAAGCTTCCATAGAAGCCCACGTGTCGAAAAAATGGCGGCTCATGTGGCTTCGCTAGCGCCATCTATGTGTCATCATAGCATTTCCGGCGGAACAAAAAATAAACAGGAAATGACGTCACCTTCCGAAAAAAAACGTGACGTCACTTTGGTGTGCTTTTTGGCGCGAAAATTAAGTATAACAAGAAACCGGGACTGTAGGCAAAAAAGACGATCGTTTAGTGTGACTAAAAAGCATTATTCGAGACTTTTTAGAAACTGGGACTGCAAGAAAAAAGGACGATCGTCGTTTTTGCCTGCAATCACGGTTTCTAAAAAGTCTCAAACAAAGCGTTTTAGTCACACTAAAAAGTATCAAAGCTGTGCCAAGCTGTTTGAAACTTTTTAGTGTGTCGTCCTTCTTGCCTAAAGTCTCGGGTTTTTTCTGTTTTTTGCTTGCTTGTTTGTTTTTTCGTTGTGTTGAATCTACACCATCTCGTTTGAACCCTTAATTCTGCTGCGAAAATCGATTTCTTTTACGCGGCCGCCTTTTTTAGGCAGTTCGCTTCGAGAATCTTTTTTTTTTTTTTTTTTTCCACAGAACTACTTCGAAAGCACCGCGTTTAGCTTTTTCCTTCAGCTTTTTTAGAAATATGGGAGCGGCTTAAAGGTGACTGACCTCACAAAAAAATGGATACCAATACCGTTGCTCGAGTGTGTTAGCGTTCAAGTCACACGACAGTAATTCTAATGCAAGTCCAATGTTGCACTAACATTTTATTCACATACAACTGCTTACAACCACTCAACCAGACCACTCATCAGAAGCATACAATCAGTATCTAGTTTTAAGGTAGAATAAAACTAGTGGATGAATACATAAATCACATTATGACAGGATAACACATAACACACTGTACAATTGGCTGCCTGTTGTGTGGACATTGTCAGTTTATAGACAGCCATCAATATCCCACATTTTGAACTGTTTCGAGGAGAGCTGTGTTCAACACTTTAGAAAACGCAGAAAAAATAACAGCTGTTTTTTGCCGTTCTTAGGCAACGTACGTACATCATCCAGAAAACTTTTTAACTTGCGTACGTTGGTGCTGCGTACTCTGGAGCCTTCCGTGCACGCATAAAGTATTTTGGAGACCTCCAGTACGCTGCACGGCATAGGCCAGTGTTTTTGGACCTTAAAACCAGAGGTTTGAATTAGTAACAAAACCACATGAGCAGTCTGTAACCCAAAACACTTTAAGCACCTTAATTTTCGCGATAACCTATTTTTCGAGAATTTCGCAATTTGATAAAAATCGAAAAAAAATTAGTCATCCATGGATATGAAAGCATCAAATATCGCTCTAGATCTCGAAATTTTGCGCCCGACAGATTTTCTCGAAAGACACACAATGCGAAATATCGAGCATACGAAAATAAAGTATTTTACACCATACGAAAAGCTAGAAAAGAAAATATACTGCTTTGAAAATGCACTCTGTGTGGTCTCACGTGCTTAGCCTTTGCAATTGTTGCCTAGCTTTACACTTTGCTGATGCATCAATGAGTTCAGTGCTGTTGTTTTTTTCTTGTGCAAGCCAGTGTAGCTTGACTTTAGCAAAGAGAGAAAAACAATTGTCATACACATCGTGGTTACACACAGCAGGATACGTTTGGACCTCCTGATAAAAAAATTACACAAAGAGCATACCCTATGCCCTCCTTTGAAATGAGGTTGTTGATGCTCGCATCGAAAAACACGCTCATAAGCCTCAAAGAATGATGCGAAAGAAGGGAAGGGAACTGACAGGTTTCCAAAGTTCGAGTCAGCATCGCCTTTTACACTCAAATACAGTAGCACTTACAGTAGTTCAAGTGGCTGGTTAAAAGCTAGGTAAAACCATAATTAACTGTGAGGTGATCGCAGAGCATCCTCAGAGACCTCATTGTTAAGCAGAAGCCACGAATCCAGTTTGGCTGCCTTCTACATCTGAGTGCTTGCAGGTTTTCAAAAACTTCAATGCTTTCTTTGAAAAACTCCTCATGGACAGAGTCATTATGAAGTGCAGAGGCAAAGGGCGTCTTGGAAAATTTGTGCGAGCTATTTAGGTTGTCAAAGAGGCGGCCGATTTTTGAATAAATCTCGCTGTGTGAATAGCAGCGCCTGGAAATTGCTGGAACGTTAGAAAGGCATACATTGCAGCAGCACAGTGGTTGCTAAACACTTGGGCAGCTAGTTTCACCAACATCTTTTAGCAGAACGTCAAATTTAAGTGCCTCACGTTCAGCTTGGGTATAGAACGGATCTCAAGTGTCCGGTTCTTTTCATGAGCTTCCTTTATGTACGAGGTTTTCACTACGTGATCACAAACATTGAAGTAATACTTAAATAGCATGTTTCTGAAGCACTTCAGCAGGTGCAGAGCATCAAAAAGGAAAAAGAGAGGTTTGCCATGGACATATATGTAAGGCTTTTAGGAAATTACAAGGCGTGAAAAAAGAGAGACGTTCTGGCTCCCCTGATCACATATCACAGCTATGCTCCAGGCCAACATCCAGAAGGACGCTGTAGCACTGGTAAAGAATATCCTGTAGGACAATTGTAGTCGTGCCCTTATGAGCAAAAAAGTGGCGAAGTGGCTGCTTCCATGGTGTTCGGATTCTTTTTGCCATAAACACGAGAGCCTTGTTTGACAGGTTTGCATCTTGCGCACCATTATTATGCTTTTCAAGTCCTTCGAACCTGTCAGATGAGGGGTTGTCTGAGACCTCGTTTTTATTGTGCATCTCATCAAAGACTATGCCGCTAGGCCCGATCGGCTCGTGAAAAGGAAGTTGCTCGCCTCTTTACCCGCTCGAAAATGTCGGGGTAAAATCCAACTCTCAGTGGAACAGACTGAAGCCACAGCTGCAGTGATCGGACTGGTGACAACCAAGCAGTCGCCTACAATACTTACAGCCTTTTGGGCCATGAAAAAGAGGCCCAAAGCCAAAGCCTTCTTCCGGCTGCACCATCCTCAACCGAACCCGCTTACATCCCTCATCCTAAGCTGGGCCTCAACGAGTGCAGCGACGGCTGGAGATACATAAACGCGGATACTCTCAACTACTTCAGCAACAGACCTCATCTGACGCTGCCGTTGCAGCCTTCTTTGCAGCCTCATGTTTCGTTGTTGGATCTGTCGTACCTTAGCTCTCAGTGTGTCCATTTATCGCTTGTCAATGTGGCGGCCCTTGCTTGATGCTGCAAGGTGACAAATAATCCAGAATAGTAAACTCCAAGAATGTTTATAAATATGTAAATGGTAGCCAATGAGAACTGACATTCCTTTGTCAAGTTGTACAATGTTTTTAAAACCAAGAACAGCACAAAGTTTGATAACATACTGTTATGTTCTGATTCGCTTTATTTTCTTTCTCTTTGCTTTAGATAGTCTAACGACGACGACGTTAACACACAGCACGAGCTGAGTAAACAGTCTGACATGGAACCCCGACTTGACTGGTCATTGCCTAGGCTGCCTTAACATACTTTTTGGCGACGAGGGTGCTGAACCAGGGCATCCTGACGTTCTACAACCACGTATGCGTCGTTCGGTTTAACCTATTGCCTCCGGCAAGTCTGGGATTGCCGAGGAACCGCAGCTACTGTCTTCACTGGCCGTACATTCGAACGGCTTCCTGGATCGCTGAGGCGCCATCTTAACTGCAAGCATGGCTGATGGTGACAGGCCGCCACCGAACTTTCTGGACAAGGCAGGGACTCCACCGATTTCTTGGAAAACATGGCTGCGGATGTTCGAGCGATTCATCTTGGCCACGGGTGCTCATGAATTTTCCGCCGAACGGCGCCAAGCAAAGCTGCTCAACTGCCTGGGAGTCGAAGGCCAGCGCATCTATGACTCTCTCGCTGCAACTCCCGTTGGACCGGCGCAAGCAACGTCACCGGCGGGAGACGGTCAGCAAGCCCGACAAGCGTCTCGCGACGTGTATAGGGAGACCCTCAGGGTCCTCGAGGCTGAATTTTCGCAGCCAGTCAACGAGACCCTGCAACAACTCCGGTTTCACAAGAGAAAACAACAAGAAGGAGAATCTCTGCGCGACTTTCTCTCAGCCCTCCGAGCATTGGCCGTGCCGGCGAACTTCGGCGCAGACACCGAGGCCGTGATCCGCCGACAGTTCATGGTGGGTGCTACGACCGCAGAGATTCAAGAACGCATGGTTCTCGACGCTGCGATTACCTTCAGTGTGGCCTTAGAAACCGTCCTAAATTTGGAGCGATCGCGTCGTGAAGTTCGAGAATGGGCGTCGGCTACAACAACTGCATCGCCGACGACGCCAAGCAACGATTTCACCTGCCACGTGACAGAAAGTGGCGAAAAAACATGGCGCCCATCCATGTCTAGTCAAGAAAGGGCACGGCAACATCCATGCTCATCGATGGCGTCATGCACGCACGAGCAGTGGCACTCGCGCTGTGACTCACCCGCTCGAGCTCCGACGCGGCGTTCGTCACCCAGGCCAAGGAACGCGCGCGCCCCACGCTCGTTCAATGAAAACAGCTGCGTGACCTGCGGCCGAAGCGGCGTCCCTGGTTCTGAGGATGGCAGCCGGGAGCCAGGAAGATAGACGTATCGGCGATCGGTGCGGTTTGAATTGCCACAGCGAAAGCCATCTCCGCGTCCAGCCCTCTCTACGGCGCAACTACGGACACGGCAGGATCTGTACCAACTGCGGCTACGACGTGGAACGTTGCAGAGGTTACGACGTCTGCCCAGCCAGGGAACAGCCCTGCGACAATTGCGGCCGTCGTGGACACTTTGCTCGTGTTTGCAGTAGCCTGCGCCGATCCCTCCAGCGCCGGTCTCATAACCGTTGCGACCAGATCGTCAATGACGACTATGAGGGTGACGACGAGCCGTGGGAGGTGTCTCACGTCACTGGGCCGTCGCAGACCAAGCTGTACTTGAGCATCAAGGTGTTCGAGGCAACCGTGCAGTTCCTTCTTGATACAGGATCAGCCGTCTCCATTGTCGACAGTGCGGTGTTCATTCAAAACTTCGCAAAGGCAGCGGAAGTCGTGCCACCATTTGTCAAGCTTCTGAACTTCTCCCGGCAGCCAATCAATATTCTGGGAGCCTTCAAGGCGCCGGTGATGTTCAGGGACCGTGCTGCATCAATCCTGTTCTATATCGCTGATCGTGGTACCTCGCTGCTGGGCGTGGACGCTGTCATAGCCCTTGTCATTCAGATGAGTGGTGCTACCCGGTCATGCTTTTATACTGACGCGGATGGCTCCGTCGAACGACCGAGAGAGACAGGTGAAACGTCAACGCCAGATTGTCGCTTTGTCATTACGCTCGTTCACTACTTTTCGAAGTGGCCAGAAGTCCAGTTCTGCCCAAATGTCACTACGGGAAGGGTGACGGATTTTCTGCGAGCCATCTTCGCCAGAGAAGGGTACCCAGGCAGTATCGTAAGTGACAATGGGCCACAGTTTGTGTCGGCCGAATTCGAGAAGTTTCTTCAAGTTCGCGGTATAAGGCACCACCTGGTTTCTGCTTACTATCCCCAGTCGAACGGGCAGGTCGAACGCTTCAACCGTACACTGAAGGGTTTCCTTCAGTGTGCCGCCATTGAACGAAGTAACACACGCTCTTCACTCGTCGACTACTTGATGATATACCGCTGCACGCCCCGTGCCACCACTGGACTATCTCCTGCCCTCCTGCTGCACGGACGCAAGCCCCGGACCCGTCTCAACATCCTCGGGCTGTCGTCGGCGCAGTTCCTGCAAAACCCTTTCGAGGAGCTGCAACGGCTGCGTCAACGAGTACAGCAGAGGCAGGAATACACCAAAAGGTACACAGACCAGCGTAGAGCAGCGAAGACCCCGAGATTTTGTGTTGGAGACTGGGTTCAAGTGAAGCGACCAAGAAAAGTCCCCAAAGGAGAGCCGACCTTTGGACCACCACAGCGCATCATAAAGCGCGTAGGTCGGTGGACGTTCCGATTGGAAGACGGTCGAGTATGGAACGCCTCAAAACTCGCAGCAGCCCCGAAGACCAACCAACAGAGCCAGAGGCAAAACACATCGACCCCTGCTAAGAGCAGTCAATTCTCGGAAGTTGCTGTTTCCCCTGCTAGCGTCAGCCACAGGCACCATAACTGGCAGCCACAACAGCCTAGGTGGAACGGACAGCAACAAACTGGATCGCTAACGCCTGTGTGCAGTCCAGCCTTAGACTCACCAGCAGGGGGGGGGCTTCGACCACTCATCCTACGCCTATGCCTCTGAGGCGCACCGGACGTGATCGTCGGCCACCAGAGCGCTATGGGAACTATGTCGCACGATGAACTGAACTGCTTTTCTTTTCGTCATTTTGCTTGAGAAGTAGTACCTTAATTTAGAAAAAAAAAAGTGTTGAAACTGTTTTTGTTGAACTGAACAGTGGATCTCGGTGATCGGAAGTAACTGCGCAAAGCGGTGACTTGTGTTTTGTGTTGTGTGTGTGTGTGTGTGTGTGTGTGTGTGTGTGTGTGTGTGTGTGTGTGTGTGTGTGTGTGTGTGTGTGTGTGTGTGTGTGTTTTGTTTTTCGTTATTTCTTTTTCGTTCTTGGCATTTTTCGGTTTTTTTTTAACCCCCCCCCCCCAAAAAAAAAATAGAGGAGGAGAAAATGTTATGTGCTTATTCCTCTAACGTAATCCCCTAACTAAAAAAAAAAAAAAAAAAAAACAAGGGAGGGGAAAATGTTATGTTCTGATTCGCTTTATTTTCTTTCTCTTTGTTTTAGCTGTCTAACGACGACGACGTTAACACACAGCACGAGCTGAGTAAACAGTCTGACATGGAACCCCGACTTGACTGGTCATTACCTAGGCTGCCTTAACACATACTAACATATATTGGTTAGAGCGTCGATGATTATGACCCCATACTCCTGTAGGCCAAACCAGCACAGGTAAATTCGATTATCCTTGGCGATTTTGTAATAAGCGCAATCAACGCTGCAAAGGAAGAGCGAATTGAAAGCTAAACATTTCTAGCAAAAACACGCCATGCCTTCAGGCAGTGCAGCAGTGGGCCGAGTGTAGGTTTGTTATTTGTCATTGTGCACATCCAGCCAACCGTGATAGATTTTCGAAAACTAACAGCAGATAAGAAAATACTTTAGAAGGGGGGCATGGCGTAACGTAACACAACACAGCAGGCATCTCACTGTCACTAACAGATTCTCACCTTCGAGTGTCGATAGGAAACCGATGCAGCGAGGCGCCAGCCGCGCGGTCGTCTTTTCTGCATTCTTCTACGGAGCAACGTCTCGTTGCATAACGTGCGGAGCTCATTGTCACAAAGGACGTTGAGCCCGTCGGACGTAGCAGCGTCCAACCGCACGAAGGCGACTGGTCCTATATCACTCTGATGTTACGCTACCGCGCACGTAACTGGGGTAATCACGCTGAGTGAACAAATCTTTTCAAACTGTGTAAAGTACCGGTAGAACATTTAAAAAAAAATCACGTGGAGTCCCGAGAAACAACAAGCAGACGAATGTCAAAAGCCGGCCTTTTCGCGCAGCACGAGGTCTCTGCGAATTATCGCTATTACAAGCCAGCCTTGTTGCTTGTGGAGAGCCCTAAGAACAAGTTTGTATATTATTAGTAAATAAGCTATTTCTGCCTTTTTTTTTAGGGCAATAAACCTTATTTCAGATAACTAACAGTAATTTACAAAATTTAAAAATAGAACTTACGATATTTTAATTTGATAAAATTTTATTTCTATATAGTTTGCCATAACGTCTCCTAGACGCGCTTCAAACGCGCCGTAACCACGTGACGCTCTAGGTTGATGACGCTGGCAATTTGTTTTGTACCGTGTTTTTGGCCCAAGTTTCGCTACCATCTGTACATATACCTTGAGTCCCCCTCAAACCGGATGCATCTGTATCGTTTAGTCCCCGAAGACAAACGAAGTGTTCGCCAGGAGGACGGAGGCTATTTCGCTTGTCTTGGAGATCGGCGAGACTCAGCCCAGCACGGCTGAAAGTGTTGACAAAACTCGGACGAAACTGACGAATTTGTTTAATGTGCCACGAACTTTAAGACATTACATGGTAGAGCTTCGCGCGTTGTGTAAATGCAAGTTAACGAATGTGTTGACTCGACTTCACCCAACTATCTCATCAAAAATGACCTGTTGACATTTCATAAGTCCCATTCACGTAATTTGCCTTCGCGCAAAAGATTAGCATTTATCCAAACGGAACACCTCATGATACTAACACTTTTTTTTTCTCTTAAATGAAACTCAACAGTTTGTAGAAGCCGCGCTTTCAACACCGGAGTGTCACAGTCAGAATAAATGGTCACTTCAATCGCTAAAACTGAGTTACTGAGAAAAAGTCGAGCCTCGTCTCTGCGTCCCCCGTGACCAACCTTTCTGGGTAGTCCAATGTCGAACTCAAAATCCGCAACGACACACTTGATGCACGGCACGTTCCACTCAAAAAGCAAATTCAGGGGCAGTATCCAGACGCCTTCATGCCATCGTCGTCGCTGTTCCAGATAACATTCCAGATGAACAACGAAGAACGAACCGCGCCCGGAACGTCATCCACGGCTACACCCCGCTAATACAAAACAAATGCGAACTAAAAAAAAAAGGCTCCCGAGAAAACTGAAAAGAGAGAGAGAGAGAGAGAGAGAAAAAAAAAACGTGTTTGCTTGTACGTCACTTGACCGGCGTGTTGAAAATGGCGACCTTCGATCTTCTCCCGTCCTTCGGGCATTGGTGTGTCCGTGTGTCGTGTGTAGTGAAAGGGGGAAAAAAGATTTTCGGGGAAAATTGATTTCCCTTCCCCCTCCCACCAACGCCCTACCCCGCATTCGTCGCTCACGTGGGGGGTAGGGCAGATGGGGCAGAGAGGGTCCGTCGGGAAAATGGGAAGGGGTCTTCGTTTGAAAAGAACCTGTTTTTAGCATAGCCTTCGTCAGGACTTAGAAGCTGGTCGTCTCCGATCATTGCGGGATCCGGTTTGGATTCGCAGTGCTGCAACACTGCACTTAATCTGTTCTGAAGTCACAAGACAAGGGAACTCGATTAAGGTATGTCAAAGTACTTCTGTTTATGGTATATTAATTAACTGCGGCTTCAGAAAGTGTTTTATTTTGAGCGCGTTCTCTAGCTTCCAAAGAACGCGCCATCCTCTATTCTTTTTGGAACCATGGTTGCTTATTTTGTTACGCAGCACAGAGACCTGATATTCAATCGTATCGAGCAAAATGCCAGTTCTACCGGTGGCTTATTTTTTGTGTTTTGCAGACCCTGGCAGGATCGCTTTACCATAAAGGCCTGTTCACACATGCAGCAGAGAGCTACAAGCATAGCGCTGACCTAGCGCTAAGCGCGTGCTGACGGGAGCTTTCACCAGCTTTGTATCGCACCGTCAAAACTGTTGCTCATGGCAGACGAAAAGCAGCTCACGACACGTCAGCAGCGCTACTTCAGCGCTTCGCTGCGTGTGAGAACCGGCCTTAATGGAGACATTTATTCGATTGTACAGACTTTCGCGTTGATGGCGGGTGCTCGTTCCGTCACTTTGAAGCATATTTTGAGCACGCACACGCTGGGTCTGTAATTCGCAGCGAACGGTCTACTAAAAATATAATATTGCGCTAGTCCGCTGTCAACTGATCGCATGTTAGATGTGAACCATTGTAGCACTTTTGTAGCCTATTTGTTATTTTAATATGTGTGTGTTATATCTCATACTTTTGTTGAGTGATCGGGTATTCCACGCTGCCCCTGTTGCTAATAATCCAAATTCCTCGCAAACAGGACAGAAGCTGCAGGTGCCCTAATAAACGGTGCTTGGACCACAACCGGTTTGGACAGCTGTCCCGGTGTTCAATCCATCGTCGACGCAAGTGCACTCTTCGGAATTTGACCTAATCGTGGACTCTACCGCTCAGGAACTTCGACTTCAGTCAACCTTGAATGCAATGTGTACCTACGAGGCAATAAAGCTACGTTTAACCTGAACTGCACAATTTCGTTTTGGAGATTTGTGGCTCGGGACCAAATGTAAAGGATTTAGTCCCAGGGGTCTAAATCCAAGGGCGAAACGTTTAGGCCCAGGGGTCCAAGTGCAAGGGCCTAACAGTTGGTCCTCGGGGTTCATTTGAAACGGTGTAACAGTTAGTCCCAGGGGTCCAAGTGCAAGGGCCTAACAGTTCGTCCTCGGGGTTCAATTGAAACGGTGTAACAGTTGGTCCCAGGGGACCAAGTGCAAGGGCCTAACAGTTGGTCCTCGAGGTGCAATTGAAACGGTGTAACAGTTAGTCCCACCGGTGCTAGTGCGAGAGACTAATGGAGGGGCGCAACTGTTACTCCCCTTACCGTTAGTCCCCGAGGGGACTAATGGTAGTGTCAACGCACTTGCTCCCTTCGGGGACTAAGTCGCGCTCCCCTTTTTCTTAGAGTGTAGAGACTGCTCTGAAAAAGTGGCCCCGATCTGTCCTCGCGAACCGAGCTAATATCAAACACAACGCCGCCATTTCTCCCGCAGCGGCCACTCGAGGAACCGCACGTTACTTCTAGCCATTTTGACTTTAATCGGCCATTTCGGCGCCGAAACAGACACAGTGGAAGAGGTTACAGGGGTGCCACCCCCGTCTCCCCAGCGGACGCGCCACGACTTATTGCCGAAGTTAAAATGCACCTAGGTCGGGACGCGCTACCTGAAAGCGCCGCTGAGGCATGGTTGTATAAAAACAATATTAATTGTGCCGCAAAACCTTGCAAACTAAAGATTTTAAAAACATCACGCGCCCTTCATTTTGTACTAAACTCCAATAAATTTCCTACAAAAAGAGTGTTTTCCGTTTGTTTTTACGCAAAAACATGCTTTCTAAAAGCTCAAGGTGACCACAGTACAGACAAATGATAAAGAGTGGCGAAGACATAGACCAAAAAGCTGGTGGGACAAAGAAGTGAAGCAAGCGATACAAAAACGTCAGGAAGCCTCTAGAGAACACAGGCATTCCAAGCGTAGTGGGGAGTCGGAAACGGAAGTAAAAAGAAGATGGGACACTTTTATAACATTTCGCCGAGAGGCATCCAGTTTGATCAATGCGAAAATTCAGAGAAAGGGTGAAGAATGGATGAGTAATGTAAGCAAGAAAGATAGAAACGCAGCCAAGAAGTTTTGGGAGCACTTGAACTCACTCGGTGAAACGACGCAAGCTAGACAGAGGTTCATACTCTCGCATCAGGGAGATCAATTAGAGGGAGATGATGCGATACGATATATAGGAGCAGTGATGGAGGAGAAATTTCGGGAACGGGTACATGTGGAAGATAGGAGAACCGAAGGCAGTACCAGTCCAGCTTTTGACATCGCGGATTTTGGACAAAGAGAATGGGAAAAGGCGGAACGAAGAGTCCCTAGTGGCACGTCGACAGGCACAGATGGTATCCCAATCAAGCTGGTGAAGAATTTGGGTCCTAAATCTAAGGCAAAACTAAGGGAGGTAGTGAGCACTATGGTAACAAAAGGAAATATTCCAGATGAATGGAGGCTTAGTAGGATGAGTATGATATATAAGGGAAAGGGAGATAAGTCTGACATTAGGAATTATCGTCCCATAACCGTGACACCAGTTATTTACAGGTTGGTAATGCAGATTATAAAGAACAGACTGGAGGAATGGGTAGATTGCGAGGGCATACTGGGCGAGTTACAGAACGGGTTTCGGAAACAAAGAAGGTTGGAAGACAATATATTTTCTCTAACACAGTGTATAGAAATTGCGCAAAAAGAAAACAGACAGCTCTGGCTGGCATTTCTGGATATCAAGGGTGCCTATGATAATGTGAACCAAAAAACTCTGTGGGACATGGTGGAGAGCTTAAACCTAGATGAAGGGCTAACAGCAATATTAAGGAACATTTACAAAGATAATAAGGTGATTATAACATGGGAAGGAAAGGCAACGGGGAAAATAGAGATAGGACGAGGCCTTAGGCAGGGGTGCCCGTTATCGCCTTTGCTGTTTATGTTGTATCTGAGAGGATTGGAGGATAGACTAGAGAAGAGTGGGCTTGGATTTGACCTTTCGTACAGTAAGCTAGGCCAAACAATTCAGCAATCTTTACCGGGACTGATATATGCGGATGATATCGTACTAATGGCTAACAACAGGATAGATTTGCAGGAATTAATGAGCATCTTGGTAGGGAAGGAGAGGAATTAGGTTTAGAATTCAGTAGTGAAAAATCAGCAGTCATGATTTTTAACAATGATGATGTTGAGAGACTGAAGATACAGAATATTACAGTTGAGAGAGCTAGTAAATACAAGTATCTAGGAGTATGGATATGTGGTGGTGCAGAATATCTCAGTGAGCATGAAAAGTATATAATAGGTAAGGGCAACAGAAATGCGGCTGTAATGAAAAATAGAGCACTTTGGAATTACAACAGGTATGAGGTGGTGAGAGAGATTTGGAAAGGGGTCATGGTGCCTGGCTTGACTTTTGGAAACGCAGTGCTATGCATGAAATCCGAAGTGCATGCAAGACTAGAAATAAAACAGCGTGGAGTAGGTAGGCTGGCTTTGGGGGCACATTGCAAAACACCGAACCAGGGAGTACAAGGAGACATGGGATGGGCGTCGTTTGAGGGCAGGGAAGCTGTGAGCAAGATAGAATTTGAGGATCGCTTGAGGCAAATGGGTGGGGAGCAATGGGCACGAAAGGTTTTCAGCTATTTATACATGAGGAGTATAGACACAAAATGGAGACAGCGCACTAGGAAATTAAGAGGAAAGTTTTTAGGCTATAGTGGGGTTACGGAAGAGCAGGTCTCAGTTAAGAAGAAAGTTAAAGCCACAGAAAGAGATCGGTGGCTAGAGGGAATGCAGACAAAGAAGGCTCTGGAAGGCTATAGATTAAACAAAACAGTTATTGCCAAAGAAAGCATTTATGACAATTCTAGGGGAAGCTCATTGTTGTTTGAGGCAAGGACAGGTGTTTTGCGAACCAGAACATACAGAGCGAAGTACCAGGAAATGGACACAGTGTGCGCTGCTTGTGGAGAGGACGAGACGGCTGAGCACTTGATACTCTACTGTAAAGGGCTTCACCCTATGCATACCGAAGACAACATAGATTTAATAAGGTCATTGGGTTTTAGAGACAGCGAAGGAAAAGTGGATTTCAAGACAGTAGAGATTACCAAGCAAAGATTAAGTGAATGGTGGCAGAAAGCGAGAGAAAACTAGGCATTTTCTTATTAACTGATGGCAAGGGGGATTTATAGCCTCACTTTCTTTTCAGTACAGAGTGAATATAGTTTTCACATTTAAATATTCTAAGCTTAAAGGGTAAGACAAAATGGCTAGGTGGCGTAAGCTACCGCCCGATCCAAAGGGCTCAGCCGTATTCATCCATCCATCCATCCTCGTTCTCGGTGGACGCCAGCGGCCCAGTTTTCGACGGCGAGTTTCCCAACTGAGTGTTTTAGTAACGTTGACGCAAACTAACCAACGGTGCTGCGATAAAGAGCTAGTGGAACTGAAACTTCGTTTTCTACGATCGCTTGTACGAAGACAGAATAAAAAAAAATTAAAAAAAAAGTCTTAGGCACGGTCGCGGAGAGCATGAAAAGTGAAACGTCGCGGAGAGCACAAGGAGTGAAACTCACGTGACTTCCGGCGAACCCACTTTTAGTGACGTAGGTCGATGCCTCCCTTCTGACCGCTCCGACACCTTGCGGTACACTGTTACGTCACAGTGCACTGGCGGGAACTTTGAATTGGGCCTCGTATTTCTATCTTTTATAAAAAAAAACTACGCAACTTTATAGTGAAACAATTTTTTTTGTAATGTCCTGATATGCCAATTCAACGCCTAGCATGAAAACAAAAATATTTTTGGCGTGTCAGAGGCCCTTTAAGGCCTGTGCACATATGCAGGGGAGCGCTACAAGCATAGCGCTGACCTTGCGCTAAGCGCGTGCAGACGGGAGCGGTCACCAGCTTTGTATCGCGCCGTCAAAACTGTTGCTCATGGCAGACGAAAAGTAGCTCACGACACGTGAGCAGAGCGACATCAGCGCTTCGCTGCGTGTGAGAACCGGCCTTAATTGACTCCGTAAGTGTGACGTCATGGGTCCAAACAAACCGTTGCTAGTGTCGTTGTTATGGACAAATACATGTGGCTAGGTTTCGCTACGAAAACCCGACCGCTCAAAAATTAGGAGTAGGATTTAAACTTCTAAAAATCACAGATATAGAAAGCTTGAATGTGATATATGTTTCGACAAAAGTGTGCCGGTAATCGCTTGTTTCTGAAATATTTACGACTGCAACTTCCGGTCCTCAAGATGCCTGCAGCAGACGACGAATGCATGTGTATGCCGTCTGCCACACGCCCGCCGGCCAAGCCGGCGCCGGCGTCTGAATCGTGTGAATAAAGACGATATTCTGATATTGCATTTGCTTGAAATATAATGAGTTTCAGACACTTATAAGAATTCATAGTGGGGTGCGATTCAAAATATGGTTTATCGAAAGCCCGAAAGTCGATCGAGTTGATCGTCTGCTAAAAGATCGCATTGCACCCGTGAGAAAGGCATTTCAGGCGATCGGTTAAGATCCCAAATTTTGTTTGCGGACTCGCGCTATGGGAGGGTGCTTCGTACCTGGTTGTAACCATCGCGTGGAGAAAGATTCTTGCAGTTTCTCCAGATTTCCGCAAGACCCCAAAGCGCGAAAGAACGGAATAAAAAGCATAAGGTGAGTTTATTACAGATTGTACTCGCATCGCGGGTTCGGTGGAAATCTTCACCAAAAGAGCACATCCACGAAGTTTGATGTATACCAAGGAAAAAAAAATACTGCGAAATCGCGATAGACATGCAATTCTTTAATAACCTGGCATGCTGACAACCTCAATAATAATAATAACAAACGACTTACCTCGACGGCGTACGATTTGTTTCTCATGCCGGGCTGCACTACGCCGGTAATGCACTTCAGGTCGTCGTCGTAACAGATTTGCATGGCATGGTTTGATTTTACGGCATTTTCACCCCTCTGAACTAAGCTGGGTTCTTCACAGAAAAACACGCACATTGCGGAGGCCTCTACGGCCATCGCGATACACTTGTTTTAGTCGCTCGTTTACTGACGCCCGCTGCAACAGAGGCCAGCGAATCTATCGTGTCGTCTGCTACCAAAGCAAAGCGGAGTGTAATACTTCAGAAATGGCTTTCATCGTTGCAATACGGCACTGAGACGACAAGAACATCTTCATAATTAGATATCAAGAAGTTAGGTTGCTTACAAAAAATTATTTACTTACTTGTAAGCAAAAATCTAGCCTCACGTGGAGTCTCCATGCATTATTCCATAGCAACGTCCCTAGCAACGGTTTGTTTGGACCCAGACGCCATGTTGTCATGTAATCACTTACGGGGTCAATGGAGACATTTATTCGATTGTACACTAGACGTTTTCGTTGATGGCGGGAGCTCGGGCCGTCACTTTGAAGCATAGTTTGAGCACGCACACGGTGAGTCTGTAGTTCGCAGCGAACGGTCTACTAAAAATCGGATATTGCGCTGGTCTGCTGTCAACAGATCGCATGTTGGATGTGAACCATTGTAGCACTTGTGCAGCCTATTTGTTATTTTATTATGCGTGTGTTATATATCATACTTTTGTCGAGCGATCGGGTATTTCACGCTGCCCTGTTACTAATAATCCAAATTCCTCGCAAACAGGCAAGACGTGCCCCAATAAATGGTGCTTGGACCACGACCGGTTTGGACAGACGTCCCCATGTTTAAGCCATCGTCGACGCAAGTGCACTCTTCGGAATTTGGCCTTATCGTGGATTCTACCGCCCAGAAACTTCGACTTCAGTCATCCTTGAATGCGATGTGTATCTACGAGGCAATAAAGCTACGTTTAACCTGAGCAGCACAATTTCGTTTCGAAGATCTGTGGCGCGGGACCAAATGTAAAGGATAACCCTTTAGTCCCAGGGGTCAAAATCTAAGGGCGCAACGTTTAGACCCAGGAATTCAGGTACAAGGGCCTAACAGTTGGTCCTCGGGGTTCATTTGAAACGGTGTAACAGTTAATCCCAGGGGTCCAAGTGCAAGGGCCTAACAGTTCGTCCTCGGGGCTCAATTGAAATGGTGTAACAGTTGGTCCCAGGGGACCAAGTGCAAGGGCTTAACAGTTTGTCTCCAGGGGTCAATTGCAACGGCGCAACATTTGATCCCATCGGAGGAACTGCGAGAGACTAATGGAGGGGTGCAACAGTTACTCCCTTTCCCGTTAGTCCCCGAGGGTACTAATGGTTGTGGCAACGCACTTGCTCCCCTCGGGGACTAAGTCGCACTCCCCTTTTTCTTAGAGTGCACTGCCGAACGCTAATCCGTCTCCATTGGCTTAAATTTCCAGACATCGGCCGCCTACTGAAATGGACGGACGACAGCTCACCATTGACAGCACACGGCAAGCGTTATTTTTTTTTCGAAAAGCGTTTTTTAGTAATCGAGTTTGTTTTTAATGTTTGCTTACATGTGCGTCCGGGCGACGTTCGGGTCCCAGAAGTTGTGCAAGAGGAAACTATTTATTCTCTCTAACTTTAAGGACATCAGTCACAAGTTCTGTTTCCTCTCTTGTTTCTTTTTCGTTTTCTTTCTTCGTCGCACGTGTGAGTGTTTGTAGGAAGTGCTTGTCTTTTGTTGAGCGCAAAAGTGCATTCTGTAGTAAAATGAAAATAACGTTGTCTAAATATAAGGCTTAGTGTAAAAGAAACGCGAGAAGACTGCAGGGATAATTGTACCTGTAGTACAAAATAAACAAGTTTCTAATTGCAATGTCTGGGAAGTGCTCAATGCGTTTTAGAGTTCTCTTTTGTGTGACTAGCATCCTGGGAGGGGTCTCTGGTTTACTTTCAATGAGTGAGCACTATTTGTGCATTTCCTGTACTAGATGTCTTGCAGTTTTGAGGTGGGGAGGGATATTCAATAGGGGATTATTTAAGAAATATATAGAACGTATTAATAACTTTATGCTAAAATGCATTTTAATGCAAGTGAGAAATATATTTTTTTGAACGCGCCACAATTGCATTTAGTGCATTTAGGAATACATTTTAATTCGTTTAGAATATATTTTCAGCCATATTTTTATTGCACCTGGAAATGTATTAAAATGTATTTCAAAAATTCATTTCGAATGCGGACAAAACAATACAAAAAATATGTGCATTAAATTCATTTAAAATATAATTAAATATAGGCTTTTTTGCTAAGGATCGTCTCTTTTTCTCAATCCAACAAAAGAATTTGAAGTCTATAAAATATTCATGCGACTCAAAAATAGCTGCACTCGATATTAGCGATTCTCAAATGAAACCAGTCAAGCTTGTCATTGACATAATTGCACCGTATCTTGCACATATATTTAACCTCAGCTTGGCTTGCGGTGAGTTCCCCGCAAATATGAAACTTGCCAAAGTTACTGTGATTCACAAGGGAGGTGATGTGAACCTAATGACCAACTATAGACCAATATTAATCCTGCCAATTTTTTCTAAGGGACTAGAAACGCTTGTAAAAACTCGCGTAAAAAGTTTTTTTACATCGGCATGAAATAATAACTGACGCCCAATTTGGTTTTAGACAGGGAAGGTCGACAGAGTCAGCGCTCCTACTCCAGAAAGAAATAATTTTAAATAACATTCAAAACAAGCTTTTAACACTAGGTAGGTATTTTTATTGATTTTAGTAAGGCGTAAACCCGCTCGTTCTGTCCCTACAAGGCAGTCATATTTCGGTCATTCAATAAGCATGTCTCCTTCACTAAATGCCTTACCTTAGGTGGTACAGTAACCAATATAGTTAAGCACCACAAAGCGCTGGGTGTAATTTTCTCTGAGGATCTGTCTTAGGATCGCCTTATTGGTAATTTGGTCAGCAGGGTGTGCAGAGTGATTGGCTTAATTAGGAGATGCCGCTCCATATAAATTATTGTCACCTCGTGTGGGGCAAAACAACAAGTTCGAATTTAAAAAAAAAACTGTTACTTCAAAAAAGATACTACGTATCATCGCTGATGTACACTACCTATATCACACTAAACCGCTGTTTGAAAAGTTCAGGATTATTGCCATTACAAATACGGATGTGTATCGTCTTTTGTATGCTTTCATTTTCGGAGCAAAATAATTAATTGAATTTTTTTGTCGCACCTCGGACCTGAATGAAAAGGAAACCTTGATCAGTATGCGCTGCTCTGAGGTCGCGCGAATCATGCATGCTTTACAATCACTTCGCCTTATTTTACATTCTCTACTCAACAGGCACCAGCAAGACAGCATAGATATATACTCTCTGACTAGAGATGAATTGTATATGTGTTTTATCTAACGAGGATGTCTCTGTATAACATTTTTCTTCTCGCTTTCGCATAATATGGTTGCTTTCGAACGTTCCTGCGCTCTCACTTGTTTACTCTGTTTATTGTTACTGAAGTACACGCCTAGTTGGTAAGAGAAACTTTATGCTGTATAACGAGGCTTTTGAATGTATCATACTTTTCTGCCAGATTACTATGCTTGTTTTGCTTTCGGGCCCCAGACCCAGTCAACTTACCATATGGTAGCTTTTTTTCTGGAGGCCCGCCAGAGTAAATTGCAGGAAATAAAGATTTCATTTCAGAAAATCACTATCGGCCAATTTCGATACAGACATTATTTTCAAAGAACGCTAAGAAAGTGATAAACAGTAGGTTTTCTAAATATTTATTTTACAAAAATATCATAAAGCCTTGTCAATATGAATTTTAAAAAGGAGAATCCATAGGATCGGCTCTGTGGAACATAAAGGAAAAAATAATAAGTAATATGGAGCCTCACCTTTACACACTCGGTATATTTCTAGACTTTCGCAAAGCGTTCTAGCCTATAAAGCATGAAATTCTTATAGGTAAATTACCATGGCATGGAGTAAGGGGAATAGCTCTTGACCTTATCAAAAACTATGTATTCGATAGAACTCAATTTACTGTTCTGAATGGTTTTAGATCGGAGATTTCCCGCGTACATCGCAGATTTACCGTATGGTGTTCTACAAGGTTCCATCCTTGTACCTTTGTTATTCTTAATATATATAAATGATATTGTTAACGTGTTAACGTGCCGCTTACTCCCTATATTATATTGTTTGCTGATGATACTAACCTGTTCTTTTCCGGAGATAATCTGCGAAAGCTTGAATAAACTGCAAACAGCTGGCTTAAAGGACTATCTGTATCGTTAGAGTCTAACCAGCTAGAATTAAACACACCGAAAACAAAATATGTAATATTTAGATCAGAAAACAAACCGTTGTAGTATAAACCACATATGCACTTTCTAAATTCAACAATAGAGTACTACGGCACACAAGTTTCTTAGAGTATAGTTTGAGGCATTTTGAAGTTGCACAAATCATGTAAATAACCTAAGATGTAACATCTCACGTTCAATTGGAATGCTGTGCAAACTAAGGGAATTACTACCAAACTGGCTCAAATTACAACTATACAGAGCCCTTGTATATATATTCTTGGTTAAATATTGTCTTTTAGTGTGGGCTACAACAACGAAAACACACTGAAACAATATTCCTTCTACAAAAGCAGGCTGCAAGGATTTTGACAATTTAGGCTAAATCGAACATAAAGCACCCTTATTCGAAAAATACAAGTTATTACCAATAGAATATGTCCTCTCACATAAATTGCCAATCATAATTTGTTATCAGATCAAGCATGAGGAGACATATTTCTTCGATACTTATCTTCATAGACCTGCGGAATACGATCTCAGGCGTACCAATTATACAAAACCAAAAGTTCGAACTAACTATGGAACTCAAAAACTAGATTACCAAATTTCTAACCTACTAAATAATCACCCAAGCATTGTACAAATAACACAACAGTGTAGAACAATCCACACACTTTCAGCAAAACGGTCAAAACATATTTCCTTGTAGGTGATCGCCTACCTTAGATTATTGTAAGAGAACGTAACTTTTATGCATGCTTATGCAAATATAGTGCCTTCAATATGTCTTAAATAATTTGGGTTGTCTGAATATTTATACAGCGTGTAGTTGGTCAGCCATTTCAAAGTTACGACGAGTCACTCGCTGTAGAGGAGCAATTTAGCCAGTGCAGTACAACCGCTAGTCTGGTGTCTTCAACATGCACCACGCAATATAGTGATACACCACAGCACGCCGGTACGATGCTCATCCAGATCGAAAGGGGCAGAAGTGAAGATTGAACCCAGGATCCCTGGGTTCCGCAGCGCGAGCTTTCGCTCCACGTGCTCCGAGCTGGTGTGCGCTAGTACACTCGGCCACCGATCCCCCCTTCCAATATGTCTTCTTTTCATGGTGTTATGAAGTGTTGTGATATGTTAATGTCAGATGTACGTTGGATGATATTGTTAATAATGACGATGTTAATGACAATGAATGCAGTTT
The DNA here is from genome assembly GCA_013358835.2 of Ixodes persulcatus. Lineage (NCBI taxonomy): Eukaryota > Metazoa > Arthropoda > Arachnida > Ixodida > Ixodidae > Ixodes > Ixodes persulcatus. The sequence goes on from JABSTQ010002948.1 coordinate 33,971, forward strand.
TCTCTTGTTTTTGGACGATATTTGTCAAAGTTTACCAGCTCTTCCGTGTGACCTATATGAGGTGTCTTAACATATTTAGTATTTTCAAAAAGCTTTGAGTATACTCCTTCTAATGATAACAAATTTGATGTTGTGTGTAAAAGACAAAAGGCCGAATTTTCTCGTAAAGCAAGGACATTTTCAAAAATTTTGCGAATTGGACGTCGGTTTTCTAAAAAGCCTACCTTTTATTTGGCTAATCGTTTTTCTCTGGCTACCTATTGCAGTGCTTAATAAAGTAAAAGAAACAGGAAATATAATATTTCGTTTGTATGGTGGCTATAAAAGGTTGCATTTTGGTTTTTGTTAACTTGTCGCCCAGTAATACAGGTGACTAAAAAAAATAGACTAACTCATAATTAACGCCTCAAAAATGTTTAGTAGCTACCTGTAAACTCCTTTAAAAAAAGAAGGTGCAAACAGCTAGTTATGCTAATAAAACGTCTAGATCATAATATCTTTAATATTTTTTTAATTGTCAAACCGCTTCTTTGCAACAATATTTGACGAAGTGCAGCGAGCTGTGCTGTGTAACCTAATCGATATATTTTTATCATTTTTACATCACCATAAAGCTCCAATTAAGCTCTTTCTTTTTTGGTATAATTTGAATATTTTGCGCTTAACATATAACGCGGAACATTTGCCTGAAAAACGAATATTTAGAAAAACTTGCAAGTTTGAAGTCGATTTTCTGAAAACAAAATCTTTTATTTCTTTCATTTTTTATTCACAGTTAGGTAATATATACTAGTCTGTCAGGAACTACCAACAGAAAGTGTAATATATTGTTTGTATGGCCGCTATTGGGACTCGAATCTCGTGATGAGAGTTTTGAACGGGACTTCGCATAGACGATCAGCTGAGCAGAAGTTTGACCTATGTACGGTTTTCTATCTAAAGTTAGTACTTACCTCAATATCTGAGCGTAAAAGCCACTGAAGCAACAATATGTATCCTAACAATATTTATTTACTTGGCACCGGGGTGATTTGCAAGGGGTGTGAGCTTCGCCCTATGTATTGACGGAGAATATACGTAACATCTATAGACCCACGGACAAAGTTTAGTTAAGATTAAAAATAAGTAAGAAAGTAACCCTGCATGAATCACTGAAAATAGAAATGAAACCAAAACACATGACTAGCACATTTGAAGCCTTACACGCTACGAAATGCTCGTTATTTTACAAAAAAGCCCGTATGTGCACAACATAAACCGTACTTCCTAATCGTCAGATACTAAATCGTACATATGTATATGCACTGCATATCTCTTTGACATAAGAAAATATGACAATTACATATCAAGTTCGGTATTTCAAACTCAAAGCCGAAAGCAAAAGGCCCAGAGGAATTCTCTAACGATCTGCATTCCCCCTATTGGAAAGAAGTAAGCGCTGTGCCCGCACTTGTGTATACGGACTTCTAAGTAATTTTTTTAAGAGCACTACTCCGAATTTTATTACTGTTTAGGGTTGGATATTGAGGTAACTGCTAACGATAAATAGAAAACCTTACATAGGCCAAAATTCTGCTCAGCAGAGCGCCTGTGCGAAGTCCCATTCAAAACGCTCATAGTACGAGATTCGAGTCTTAATAGCCGCCATGCAAACAATATATTACAATTTCTGTTGATAATTCCTGATAGACTACTATATTAACTAACTGTGAATAAAAAATGACAGAAATAAAAGGTGTCTTTTTTTAGAAAATCTACTCCAAACTTGCTAGTTTTTCGAAATATTCGTTTTTCAGGCACGTGTAGCGCATTACATCTTCAGCGCAAAATATTCAAATTATACTGAAACGAAAGAGGTTAATTGGAGCTTTACGGTGATGTAAAGATCATAAAAATATGTTGATAAGGTCACACAGCACAGCTTGCTGAACTTCGTCAAATATCGTCGCAGAGAGGCGGTTTGACAAATAAAAAAGTACATTAAAAATCTTATGACCTAGACGCTTAATTAGCATAAAAAAAAATCATACTTCGAGAGTGTTCTCAAAACGTTATATTGATGTAGCGTAAAAATTAGGGAAAAGGGATGGAGTGAAATATGGCACCCCTGATAAGCTGGAAAAACGTCAGTTTCCGCCTTGGCCGCTTCAACGGTCCATAACTTGAGAACAAAAAAATTTACGAACTTGCCGTTTGCGTCTTCTTTTATTATAGAAATTGCCCGAGGACCTGTATTCTTTTGACAAAAATTAAAAATTCGACCCAAAATTCGTTCCTTAGTTGAGATAAAATCACTCCTATGTTTATTTTAATTTTGTTGCTCAATTAATGTATGATGTTTCTGTTGGCTGCTATTGGGGGGGGGGGGGGGGGGGGGGGTGCTGGCGGCCACGTCAGAGGGCGTTTTGCCTTCTTTTGCTGCAGCCCCCCAGACACATGTATGACACATGTATGTCTCAAATAAACTGTTCTGTTCTATTCTATTCTATTCGCGTCGAAGTCCCGGTATTGCCGCACTTAGTTTTCCCGGCTAGGCAGAGGAGATAGGCTTTTCCGGCGGAACCTGCGAAGAGGCAACGCAGGACGTCGCGGTGAAGGCGAGCGAGCTTCTTGGTGCGATGTGGGCGCACGAGATGGTGGACGGCGAAGATACTCGTCGATGTCTCGTGGGCGCTCACCATACCGTGGGCGCGGGTCGTTCGGCTGTAACTTGCGCAGCCTAAGTTGCCGGTACGGGCATCGGCGATAGATGTGGTTTTACTTCCCTGCAGTGAGACCATAGCGGGCGTCGGTCAGCCGTCCTCCAGACGTCCATCTTTCTTGGCGCCGACTGTTCTTGGCGGATATACTGGGGGTCGTTCCTCCTGGCGTCGAGCGTACGTAAAGGTGCGCCCTGTCGAGAAGGCGTGGGGTACAGGCGGGCAGCCGGTGGCGGTAGTTGGGTCAAGGCAACTTAGGTCAACGTCGGCCGCTCCGGGGCGGTTATGTTGACGGGAGCTTCCGACTGCAAGTCCAGCTGGACCGGCTGAAAGCGATCGAAGCCAGGCGCTCAGCAGCGGGGTGTGGCCTTCGGAGCTCCTCTCGGACGGCGTCCCGGATGATCTTGCGGATGTCCGACATACAGGGGCCAAGGTAGCAGCTAAACGACGACGAGGATGCAGCGACGCCAGGTAGTCGATGGTAATGCGAGGCTTGTGTCTAGAGTGCACGTTCTATGTTCGTTGCCTCCGTCAAGAATTGTTCGACGGTCGCAGGTGGAATGCGCGGAAGACCTCCAAATATGTTTTCTTTGACCCCCGCATGAGAATCCTCGGTTTCTTTGCTTCAGAGGTTTTGGGGATCTGCTCGGCTGCTGAGTCAAAGCACGTCATCGACAAAGCTGACGATGATCTCGTTGGGGCCTTGAGCCCTTGTCTAAAGCAGCTCTTCAGTGCGTTAACGTCGCACCTGGGCCGCGAACGCTCGGCGGAGCTCATCCTTGCATGCTTCCAAGGTAGTGATCGTCGTCTCGTGGTTTTCACACAAGGTACGTGCCGTTGCCTCGAGAGAGAAATAGACGTTCTACAGACTTTGCTCCGGCGTTCACCTATTGTGACGGGCAACTCTCTCGTACTGCTGCGTCAAATCGTCAATGTCCTCGTAGACGATGCCCTGGAAAGGGCGTCGAAGTACGGGGTGCGACTGGCACGACGAGGACGAATGGGCTGACCGGGTTCTGCGCCGGCTGGGTGCTCATCGTCTTGAACTTGCGCGCGGCATTATTACCTCACGGAACGGCGACGGGATGCAGCGTTTACTCTCGCCCTGTACTACCACCAGCGATATCGCAAATGGAAAAGGCTCGACGAGCCTAAACTGAATATAAAGGTTTAATCGGCGAACTTGTGCTAGAAGCAAAAGGAAGAACAAACGTCGAGAAAGCAGCAGCGAACGTCAACGGCGGCAGCAGCGAGAGACCCCTTAGCGAAAACTAAGACGTTTGAAATATACCACATATTAATTTGAGTGTATTTGAAGTACAGTTCATAATTCTAAGTACCCAAAAAATCGACCGAAAATATACGCTTCTTTTTTGTTTACTTAGTACTAAAATATATTTCTTAAATTTTTTTTTAAAATACATTTATTTAAACTACATTTGAAGTTAGCTTCATGCGTTCTGAAATATGTAAATACTAAATTAGTAGGCACAAAATACCTTTCGCATAAATTGTTTTTAAATATTTATTTATTTCATGCAAAATATACTCCAACCCAAATAAAAATGCAGCGATCAAAAATATGTGCAGAATACTTTTAAAATACATGGAAATCGTAAACACTGTTGTGTTTTACTCTAAGTATCTTTTGACTGCAATACTTTGGTAGTTTGACTTAAACAATCAAAGTATTGAAAAGCTCGCCTATCAGAAGTTCCCTTCAAGAAGATGTGGAGTACACTGAAGTGCCTAAACACAACATTTCATTAGTTTGTCAATTGAGTTGCGCAGCATCACACTGATTAATCAGCCCAGTTTATGTTATTGTTTCCTTTTTTTCTATCAAGAACACACCTCATGAGTTTCTTGCACACCAATCACAAACGGGGTTCGGGAACAACAACCGCAACACTTGCTGATGCTGGAAAGCTTCAGCAAGTGTTGTGAGCAGATATGTTTGGCGTGGTTGGGTTAGCACAATGTTAGTTCACTGAATGTGTATTCTCACCATTCTACGTGATGTGAGTAGTGACTTTAATATAGTGACGTTAACGACCATATTAAATAGTCAACTAGTAAAGACAAGCAAATTAACTATTTTAAAGTGAAGAAACTGCCTTGAAGCGCTTTGTCCTGAGTGGTGCTATGCAGAGAAGCAATAATATTTCTTCTAGGAGCCGTTTTCGTGGATATTGTTTTAGCGACTGCGCCGAATTATTATTAGTTGTACCAAAGCTTTTGAGTAAGAGATACCATCCACGAACTTCCAAACACTGTTTCCCTATTTGACAGACTCCCGAGGAGAAGATCGAATATTTGGAACCTTAATAAGTGCAGAGGTGGTCACGGTCCAAATGGTTACCTTCAACATGTAGGCTATATAAGGGTCTAGAGCAGTCAATGGGACTGTGATTCAGGGGTTCAGTGCGTCATGGTGTTTGTGTTTGTTTCTAATGTGTAGTTGTGGGATGTATTTAGTAGTGCCTTCAAATACTACAGGGACACCGTTTACTAACAAAATCCAAAATAAAAAAATAAAAAATAGTGTAGCTGGTTTTTAATACACAAATGGCATCTTGAGGGGGAAGGAATTCGATTTTTGGTATATCTAAAGTCTTTTCTGATTAATATTTATGATATATATTGAATACCTTACGCGCGTATTTCAAATGTGTACGAACGTGTATGTGTATATGTGTATAATGTGTGTGCGTATAATGTGTATAATACAAAATGAACATTCATATTTAATATATTTCGACTTCGTTTCAAGTACGGCCTCTTTTTGCTAAGGGACGGAGCGTCGGCGTGACAGCTATCTATCGGAAGAGTGAATGAATCGGCAAGACCACGCTCGACTCTTTATATATTATACTCGGTATCTTCAAGATTCGACCTACAATGTTCGGTACTGAGCAAGGGCGGGACTGACGAGGGCAGGTCATTCTGGCCCCTTTACCTTTTGCACTCTGGGTAAGAATAAACACGAAACTTCTACGGAGAAGCGTTTCTTCTCGGTCACGCACGGGGCAGTATATTCTCTACAAACACTTAGTGAATCTGGTAATGGGAATAGCGTAATTGGTGAGGCCGGCAGTTCTCCTCAATTATGATATGTGTGTTTCTTTGTTCTTTTTTTTTTTGTACGGGTTGATGAAGCCGCATATTATGTTCGGCGGACTTTAGAATGTAATTTCCCTGCTTGTGAATCGGTTTTTCGAATCTATGTCAATGCACTTAAGAACCTCCAATCTTTTGATGTTTGGCTTGTCGTGAAAAAAATACGATCACATCGGGGATCGTATGATTAACCTATGAACATCATCACACTTCATCTACTACAGTCAAACTTATATTTGATTCGCACCTAAATTACTGTCATCTAGTGTGGAGAAATACCACTATCAAGATTTTTTTTTAAAAATGCACCTATTACAGTAAGAAATGTTAAGAAATATAAAAAATACTTTTCATATTACCACCCTTCATCTCCACCATTTCAAAGACTTTGTACAGTGTACATTTATTACATGTATGATTATCCTTTAAGCTAGGGCCATAAGCTCAAAGTGTTAAATCATGCGTATTTTATTGTTCAAATGGCATGTTTATCGAGAAAAATTTTTCATATATTCCACACGTTGCACCGATATTTGTATAACATTTATTCGTGGGAAACAAGTTACGGGGAAGAAATAAAAAAAAAAAAAAACTTTCAGAATTGTTGATTAAAAAATTGAATTATACGACTCTAAAAAAAGAAATTTGAGGTTATTCCTTTTTGATGCGATTATGTTTATATACACCAACTCATCTCTGTTACGTCACGGCGCGGTGGTGGCGCGTCAGTCGCACTTCCGGTCTGGGGCTGTGGGCGGAAGGCCCCATTTGAGACGTGTGTTCCTGCGTTGTTTTGAAAGGAACCAGACAAAAACCTGCCTTCCCGTGAAAAGCCGCGACTGGGACTGTACCAAAAGAGTCGAGAAAGGTTTGAAGGTCAGTTTTCATGTGTTCGGTTCGTCCAAGAACGTGGATATGTGCCGTGAAAAGAGAAAACCAGACGCCGTCGGACCACGATTGCTTGGGCGGGAAGCACTTTGGGTTGAATTCACGGATATTTGTGGTCAACACATTTATTTGTTATGTTCCAACATGAACGCCGGGAAACCGTCAAGTTGTACGGACCAGCACCAGCAGCGGACTACGTTCAGTGCGTCTTAAAGTTCAAGTTCAAACGGCCACCTGATCGTTCGAACTGTCGTCTGCTCTTTCAAACGTTTCTGCTTGTCGTCTGCTCTTCTAGACGACACCGGCTTGTAGGCCAAATGTTCGCCCGGTACTTCCGATAAGAAGTAAGTGCAGGGCTCAAAAGACTTATGTTTGAAGGGTGGGAAGCAGGCTCGATGTAAACAATAAATACAAGGAGACGTTGATCATTGTTACCAGTGGCCATCACCGACTTGTTATGCCTGATTCACTTGGTCCGATTCTGGTTGCGATTTTCAATACCAACGTCGACCATCTCAGCTACGGACGGTTCACGCTTTTGCAGCCCCAGCAACGTCGCGACTGAAAATTGCGAGCGAAATCTCATCATGCGAATCAGGCTTTAGCGTACATTCTGCGGCGTACACGCGGAATGAATCGCCGCATGTCACGTTATTCACGCGATGTTTTGCGGTGTAACGAGCCGCGGTAATTTCGCTGACGCCGCTCAAGTAGTCAGACATTGCCAGGACGACGTAGAATCAACAATTCGAACGCGAAAAAGGGCAGGGGGACTCACACAGACGCTGACAACATCGCATTTCAATGGTTTGTTTATGGGCGACGGCGAGCTTCTTGCCCACACCCTCATCGCGCATGCGCGGCGCCAGTGGTGTCCGCTAGAGGCGCTCCGGTTTGTTTGTAAACATGAGTTGGTGTGTAAAAATCACGGGGTTTACATTTTCTTTTTTTTTAATTTATAGTCCCTATTTGAGTCGTTTATTTGCGCCCTACATATTGTTTTCTGTTCAAATGTGGTGTACACTGATGTTATTTATTGCAGTTTTTTGACTAGAGTGTTTTTGCGCAGGGTACGTAGCGTACTTGATTCCTTCGTGTTCTTTATTTGCACAATTTCTAGGGAGGAAGGAGCTCGTCATGTTGACTTTTCAACTTTTGGCCCCCAATCTTTTCTATCGCTTTGATGGGGCAAACAAATCTAGTATTAGTATGACTGGGTTTGTCTGAACTAGTGCTATATATATATATATATATATATATATATATATATATATATATATATATATATATATATATATATATATATATATATATATATATATATATATATATATATATATATATTCTTTTTTTTTTTCAGTCAATCATACCCAGACTGGAAGTTGAGCTTTATTGTATTGTTAATCGCTAAATTTTGTGTCTCCATAACTCGGTCACCCTTTAATGGTTCCACCATACGCCTCCGAGATATTAATTCTTTTTACGAATTATCTGTTAATGGCACATTAACAGATAATCCGTAAAAAGAAATAATATCTCAGAGGCGTATGGTGGAACCATTAAAGGGTGACCGAGTTAGGGAGACACAAATTTTGCTACCGGCGGAAAGGGTATTCTGCGAGAACGCGGATGTTTTTAATGCATATACAGTACAAAAAAAGCGCTGCCAGTTTTTGGTGCGTAAAGAATAAAAAAAATACATTTACTACGCTCGCAGTGTTTTGAGGCAATACTAATTTTCCGTGGACTAATGCGCGCACATCCCGGAAAAGCAAGGCGGGGACACGCAAAAAAAAAGAATACTGTTCTCCACATCTATGGTCAAGGTAACATTGTCGGTATAGCACTTCAAAGGCAGAAATCAGGTGCGGACTTGGGATTTCAGATTTGAAAGGTTCTGTACCGATCACTCTGGTAGAGCGGTTACACTTTGCAGAGCTCGTGTTGAATGACCTATGAGAATCGGAGCTTTTTCAGTACGTCTCACTCACATGTTCCGTTCGCGGAACATTTTCTTTCTCTGCAAAGCAGCAAGCTCTCTTTCGGCATCATAATTATAAAAAAAAAAGTTCGTATCATGGTTTTATTATGAGAGAGCCTTACAATAAAGGACCCTAACGCTTTGGCACGCCTAGAGTTCCTGTATAGGCCGCCGCGCCGCTATTCGCCGAGATCCGATCACGTGAGCAGCCGACTCAAATGCCGTGCAGGAAAGTAGACGTTGCGCGCGCCCCGCCGTTCGTTCCCCTGCTTCTGAGCGCGCCGCGCGCCTCGAACGCGCGGCGCCGCTATTCGCCGAATTCAGTCACGTGAGGAGATGACTCCGAAGGCCGTGCAGGAATGCCGGCGCTACGGGGATGAACGCGCAACTCTGGCTCCCGTAGGGAACCTATTCAGGAGCTCTGGGTACGCCGGACAGCTGTCCATTAAGGCCCCCTATTAAGGCGAAAGCATTAACTGTCCCATGGAGCGAAGCCGGCGTTGTCTGTAGCAGCGGAAAATGGCACCTCAATTCCCATTCGCTGAGCAAAACGGCACATAATATCCCATTGGCTGCAAAGCGGACGCACCTTAGAAATAAAACACAAAGAAAAGCACAGCAACGCAGATGCCTCGTCACGGAAGCTGGCGGGGCGCTCAAGGTCAAAGCGGACGCGCCTCAGAAATCAAACACAGAGAAAAGCACAGCAACGCAAATGCATCGCCACCGAAGCCATGGAGGCGGCGGTGAGCGCCGCGCCTGCGCAGTGGGGGAAAGTGATGTCACCGCCCGAGCACCGTGTAAAAAAGGAAGACGTGGAGCGCTGCTTGTAGGAATGCGCTGCGTGTAGGAATGCTTTCGCATTCCTGCACGTAAGCAGTCCTAAAACTCTCTTATCCTTCACGCCCCGCAGCTTCCCGAGTGACAAGCTGCAATGAGAAGGCGAATTCCCGCCGACTATATTCCGTTTCACTTCCGATCAAGCAGTTTCAAAAGGGCGTCGTAATGGCGCTCCTTGTCTTTTTGTGATATAACCGGCATGACCGTTCATGCACAAAGAAAAGGGCGCAGAATTGCGACGCATTCACTCATTGGTTGAGCCGCTGATGGAAAATGCACAAAGTCAATGAATAGTGCCGCAAAGATGCACTTTTGGTGCTGCTGGATTGGATGCCATGTACTGTAGCGTCGGTGCGGTCGAAGTGAAAGTGACACGGAATACTTTAGAGTCGCAGCTGAAAAAACAAAAAATGACTGAAACACTGTCGACATGCCAATGGCAGCCGAATGTGGCCAGCCGCAGCGAAAGCGAATAATTTTTAAACGTTAACACTGGATGGCGCTGAGTGGGTGAAGGAATCTAATATTACAAACACATAGGCTAAAAGAATAGTTTGGCTGGAACACGACAACGGATACGGAAGGGCCAAACAGTGGCCATCCCTATTATGCCTAAGAAGGCTAACATTATACCACCCAGTGATTTTATAACTTTATATCAAACTGAAAATTGAACTTCGGCTGCCAGGATATTCGTTATTGAATCGTTGGGCTAAGTACTTAGAAAATACCTACGTTTATTTTTAATACATCGCTGTTTGATGCGGAGCCAGTTCACCGTCACCCTCACTCGCGTACGACGAGGAGGGGTCACTGTCATTTCGACCGATAGTCGCATTACGGCCGAGCGTGCATTACGGCCGAGAGGGGTGGAAGACGCGGGAGGCGCATAAGCAAACCATATCCCGTACAGCACCTGGCCACGCCCCCTTGTCACGTGACATGACGTCACTTCCGGTAGTAAATTCCGTTATGTCACGTGACATGACGTCACTTCCGCTTCAAATCGAAACCAGTTGTTTCATTGCTTTGCAAAATGTCACGTGACGTGACCTCACTTCCGGTTAAATTAAAACCAGTTGTTTTATTGGTTTGTGAAATGTCACGTGACATGACGTCACTCGCGCTGCTTTGGCAAGGCAAACATGGCGGCCGCCGCCTGAAACTTGAGGCCTACGCGGTCGGTGCAGTGGCGGCTGAAGTCCGAGACGCTTGAAACGCGAAGCCTACGCGGTCGGCGCGGTCGGCGCAGTCGCGGCTGAGACGCTGCGAACGCGGTGCCGCGAGGGACTGAGCACTTAGTAACGCAACTATGCGACGCCCGCAGTATGCGACGTCTCACATCGTGCTTCAGGAGTGCGTCAAAGGTGCAAGTACTTTTCTCCTTAGCGTTCCCCAACTCGTCGCTTACTACCAACGCGTACCGCTGGTTTCCGAAGTCGAGTCTTCTCTCGATGTCGCCGCTGGTGTAGACTTTATTCTTGCTGAGCAGGTTTGTCGCCGACGCGGTGGATGTGAACCATGTCGTGCATGAACGCTTGCCTTTTTTGATTCGAAAATGTGCTCCTAAATATATGCGCCGTCGTCACGAACGCTTACGCTGACCCACAAGCTCAATTTGAAGTATCGCCATTTCGCCTGTACGCTGTCATCGCATCACCGTTACTCGCGACGACGCAGGTCTTCGTGCTTGCCTTCCAGCGGCGCCGCGGCTCCCCCGACCCAAAATGAACGTGGCTATGTACCGCTGGTTTCCGAAGTCGAGCCTTCTCTCGATGTCGCCGCTGGTGTAGACTTTATTCTTGCTGAGCAGGTTTGTCGCCGACGCGGTGGATGTGAACCATGTCGTGCATGAACGCTTGCCTTTTTTTATACGAAAATGTGCTCCTAAATATGCTCCGTCGTCACGAACGCTTACGCTGACTCGCAAGCTCAATTTGAAAAATCGCCAGTAATTTTATTTCGCCTGTACGCTGTCATCGCATCACCGTTACTCGCGACGACGCAGGTGTTCGTGCTTGCCTTCCAGTGGCGCCGCGGCTCTCCCGACCCAAAATGAATGTGGCTATGTAACTGCAAATTCGGAAAGTCGTAAAGGGATCAGCTTAGTACTGTTAGAAACACTCGTGCCATTGGAGAGAATTTCGTGGTGGAGGTACGCAGATGACGATATGCATGCCCAGTGGAACTATATGAAGAGAAAAAACAACAACAAAAGTGCATACTTTGAACTCGCGATGTTTTTATTTCACCACATTAAATATATCATTCCACTGCAGTGCTGGTTTCAAAGAATGTTATTTCCTCAGTCCCTTTGAAACAACAAAGGTTCTTATATGAGGTACATACATGCAAAAATGAACAGTGTGAAGATGTTGGAACAGTATGGCCATGAGCTATAAAGCAAAATGGCAAGTTCACACGGAAAAACAACAGTATATATAAACATTAAAAGAAGGTGACGAATTCAAATCATAGTTTCTCCCAAGAACTAGGATAAAGCAAACGGGCATGTCGCCTGAAATGTACGAGGCACATGAAAGTTGTAACTTTGGAAGCTACTTAGCTTATTCATGTAAAAGCTGGTTCACACACTTGTAACTGCTTACGACCGGAGTGGCTGACCAGTCGCACAGTCACAAGAGACTTAAAACCGGTTTCGTCCCATTCCTATCGTAAGCGGTGGCAGGTGTGAAACAGCCTGAACTTGTGATGCTTCCGCTGTAAACACCAATTGTAAACAATGAATAAACCTCTTCTGTTCTTACTTAATTTGCAGCATGTCGGATGTTATAAGAGAATCAAACATCACACTTGTGTGCGCAAGCCCGAGACTAACACGGCTTCAAAATGAGCAGAGATCTGAAAACTCGCTGTCGGATTCGAAATCACACCCAACAATCCTGGACATGGAGCAGACATTCAATTGTATCTGTTCGAACGAGCAGCTGTCTTTTTCCTTTCATTAATCTAGACAGTTTAAATGGATGTAGCCTTTGCCTTTGTACATAACATGTGGCAATGAGCATTAACAACAGAAGAATGAAAACACGTTAGAGAGCTGCTGGACCCAATTCTACTTGCTGGCTGATGAGATCGTGAACGACAACATGAAGCGTGCAGTCTTCTGCCGCGCATGTGAACCCTCCGTGTATTTCGATCTTTTTTTTCTCCGCTTTTCAAGTATCTTTAGAGATGCTAACAAAAAAAGAACCTTAGGGCTAAGGACGCTGGTAACTGGTAACCGAATCACGCTCAACAAGTGCTGAAGGCAAGTCTGGGCCCGACTACATTGCTCAGCTGCGTCATGTTGCTCAGCACTGCGAGTAGACATTCTCGTACAAGATGTTTTGCGGCCGGTTGGTTTATGGTGTATGCGATGAAGTCATTCAGCGAAACCACCTCGCCATGCCAGATCTCACTTTTGCTAGGCCTCAAGAACTTGTGACTGCTGCGGAGTACGCCACAAACCTTACACGAGAGATCCCAGACTTCCGGGCTCCAGAAGTGGCAGAGGTTCGCCACATTGACAAACACGACCCACACAAGGAATCAAACGGTTCATCAATGCCAAGCCACAACCCCGGCGCAGTGAAGACATGTCCGAGTACAGCTGGAAAACGTTGGCATCAAAATGTTGTGCACGACGCAAGTAGCTACAATTTTGAACATGCCATTTCTGTGACGGAAAGGGACACATGATACGTGCATGCCGTCGGTAGTTGGCCAAATCCAAGCACCAGACTCCAGAAGCAGGATCCAGTCATCGTCTGGAATAAGATGGATCAAAGGCAGAGCCTCTACTTCATCGAACCGGGGCGGAAATTGTTGAAGTTCGACTAAATGATATTCCGATCTGCATAGAAGTAGACACTAGAACTGCTTAGTCCGTAATTGTTCTAAAGAGAATGTGTCATCTTGGGACGGCTGCATAGACTTAAACGTAAACCGCTTTCCGAACGTAGTCACAACGCAAGTTTGTGGTTCTGGGAAGTGTCAATTTTTCCACGCGGTTAAAGGGAAAGTAGTGCGAGTCACCCATTGCTCATTCCGATTCCAAGTGTTCAATAAGCTCCGCACTTTCGCACTAAATCTAAACTTCATACTCAAATAGCACAAGCCTCAATTTGTTTTTTGGCACTTGAGCCAAACATCACGCAACTCTGGACACAAGGAATGTTGCCCCCAGTGCAGAAGTCTGCATGGGCTACGCCAGCTGCACTCGTGGGGAGGTAGAACGGGATGATCCGGCTATGTGGAGGTTATAAACGCATCATTAATCGAATCTTGAAACGGGAGTCACCCCCACTGCCAACAGCAGAGCAAATGTTGACATAACTTTTAGCACAGTCCTTTTAATACGCTCTCAATCATGAAACTTCTCCGTAACGCTATGGAAGGGCTCGGTATGTGACCATGGTGTGGCGCTGAGGTCGACAAGGTGCCAGAAATCTGTCAATCTAGCCAGCATTGCTGGGAATTGGGCATCCAGGAAGTGTTATTGTAATTTCAAACCCACTCTGAATGAGCCATCTTTAGATCACGATGACGCGTCACCGCACTGACAGCATTTCTCATGAGTCCAAGTGTCTTTCGCTCTGTACGCTGAGTCAGCTGGTCAAACTTTAAAACCTTCACTGCAAGTACCAGTTGTAAGCGGTGTTGAATGTCATATCCGGCAGTAACACCTTGTAAGAACACCGTGCAAAGTCCAAGTGACGACGCTCCCTCCGCCCCCTCCGCTCGCTCGGATCAAGTATTGTTCGCAGCAGGAAGCGGCGACCATAGATAGAACTCTCTCAATGAATGTCGCAACGTCCAGTCCGCTGCACCCTTATTCCAACCGAAACTTATTAATGAAACACATTTAACTCTAGTGCGCATTCAATTGACGACGAGGAAGTTTCTGGACCCCTGAGGATGGACGACACCGCTCATCACGGATGGATTCTAAGGTTTTCTCTTGTAAGAAGTGCAGTTACTGGTTGGAACTCCTCGAATTTTACTTCGAGGCTAAGAACATCATAAGCTCCGCAAAGAAGCGAGCTGTCCTCCTGATGTCCTGCGGTGAATCAACCTACGACACTGTATGAGCCCTGCTTGCACCCAAACAGCTTTCAGAGGTTGAGTTTTTGAGGAGATAATCAACGGAACAAACCAAACACCGACTGGTTCCATCTCCGAGTTATGTGGCCGCACTGCGAAAAATCGCTGCTGACTGCAACTTCAGCACAATGACGGCCACGCCAACCACACCCACCCCGACAACAGCCACGACAGCCATGCCCGTGTCAAATGCCAGTTCATCACGAGAGACTCGACATGCCCCGCAAGCCCCAGCGAGAACATTCTCCACTGTGCTACCGCTCCAAGTGATGCTGAGGGACCGATTCATTTGTGGCATCAAGGATTCCCACCTTCAGCAATGTTTGCTAGTGGAAGGGAACATAACCTCCGACTGCACCTACACTCTCGCATTGGCAACAGACTCTGCTGCCAGCCAGCAACTCCAGATCCAGAAACAAGAGGTAAGGTACACAGTTCCACTGCCACCACAAGTGGGCGAAGTCATGAAAGAAACCCTGTTTTTCGTTGCGCAGGTATCCGTTCACCTGTTGAATGCAAGCACGCTAAAGTCGCGTGCAAAGTTTACACAAGGGACACCTCGAAGAAGCGCGTTTCAATCACAAAGTTCAGCGCAAGTCACAGGAACGCTCGTCAAGTCGCACCCGTCGGTAGACAGTTGCGCAAGGTGAGACACATGGAGACCACTTTGCAGTGAGCAGCGTCGCTGAAGGGGACCCATTGTGGATCACTGTCGCTCTCCTGGTGAACAGATGACCTTTGGAAATAGATCAGACACTCTCAACAAACGTCGCAGCTTCCAGTTCGCTTCACGGTTCTTTCAACCGAAACTCGTTAATAAAACGCATTTAACCCCAGCATGCGTTAGTGAATAAACCTCTTCCACACGTCTCCGATTTGAAATGTGTTGGACAATGCAGTCAGGTCTAAAATGAATGAGATTGCAAAATAAGTGCATAACGCATGGGAGATTAGCAGACTCCCACGTCAGATAAGAAATCTGGGGGTACAAGAAACGTAAAGCCCAAAGGGTCCAACCGGACAGTCAGCCAGAGTCAAGTCGCGACAAAAAGAGGGCTGTTCACAGTGGCAAAAAAAAGTATAGGAAAAACTGTTACCGTGGAAGCCCACGCTATTCTCACAGATGGCTCGTTTCGTCGTTGCAGACCCACCAGAGTGAAGCTGTCGCTCACGTCCTTAGCAAGGACTGCTTTACAGGGGACAGTTGCCAACACCGATTCAGCTACACTAAAATCACTGACTACCACACACACCCCCCTGGGCAAGACTAGGTATGCCGGCAGTGCCCGAAACCAAACGTTGTGTCCGTTTTTACAAAGCGTATGGTCGGTCTGCCTCTCGAATTCGGCGACACTGGTTTACACCATCGATGAGAAATTTCGGCGGCTGCACTATGACTGCCGGCCTGGGGCCTTTAACGTGCGTCACAACAGTAGCGATACGTGACCGCACGCCGGTACGATGCTCGTCCATATTGAAGCGAACAGGGATGGCAATTGAACCTCAAACGCCTGGGTTCTGCGGTCCAAGCTTCCTGCTTCACGTGCTCCAAGCTGCGGCGCAGCAACACGCTCGGCCGGCCGATCCCCCTCAGCAGCAGGCCCTTGAAGAGTTGTGTGTCTCGCCCAGTCCCATGAGCCGATCGCATCGTCCAATGTGGAACGCTGTAACCCTGCAGGCAAAGAAGGTGCTCACGGTTGCAGATTGCCACTCATCTGTGAGCTCAATTGACGTTAACACAGTGGTATTTCTAGGCCTGGGTCCGCATCTGAGTGAAATCTACCTGACATGGGTCTTAAGAAGGCCGCCAGCTGTCGAGGCCTTTAGTGCAGTCTCGCACTGGGCACATTGTCCTGCACATTCCTCTGCAGGGAAATGGGGCCTCTTTCTTGGCCTCTTGGCAGGCTGGTCACTTGGTGGGCGTCCAGCTGGCACCCTTTTGGAGCCCCTCGTCAGCCCTGGCCTACGTCGGGCAAGGCTTGTAGGCTGCACCCGGATCTGGCGTCCCCGGCGCCTTCGTCCCGCCGCAGTTGCCTTGAGGCTCAACATGAGGCCGGTGGCGTCGTTGCCATTGGGCACACGGTCCAGCTCGTCCCCCAGACCCTGCAGGATCTCGAGGTACGTTGCACTGTCCTCGTTCAGGGCATGGAGGCGCCGCAAGCTCGATTCCAGACGTTGGTACACTTGTTCTCGTGCCTGCACAGAAAGCGTTGAGGCAAGCAGGTGAGCAAGTTACCTCCTTCCTGTCCGTACTCTGTCTCACTTTAAGTGCGAGAATAGCAGGAGCTACAAGGAAAGGCCGAGCTCCAAGCTTTTGGCACCCCTGCAAGGCATGCACGCTTGTGCAGTGCAAGCTCTTTTAGGGTAAAATGTTTGTGCTCTTAGCTCCAGCTTCGCTCCCTCAGAATGTGAAACAAACTATAGTTTGAACTTGCAGGAAGCCCACGGCATTGTTGTCAACACCCATGTTGTGGTGAAGGTTGAGACTTTGAGGCTACGAACAACCACTAAAACCTCCTTTGTTTCTTTTTCTTTTTTTTTTCAATAGGTACACATGCGCGTTTTGCAAGCACACTTGCTTGACGTTGCAGTAAAGTTGCACGACTGCGATTCTGGCCAGATATTGCTGTCACTTAGGAAATGAGTCCTGCCATATGTAGACCAGTGAGCAACACACCAGGCCAGCCATACCCATATTCCTGACATCAAGATTGACCGCTGCAATACCTGGAGCGCCTCGGCATATATACCCATGCTAAAACAGTGAAAGCGGGCTCTCTGAGCTTCACTCATCTGCTAAGTTGCATTCACATTTTAGACTGGGTCAAACACCCTGTAGAAACGAAACAATTATGCAACAATCATCAGTTTTCATTTGGTACAGCAAACATGAATGCGTGGCTGGCAACAGCCAGGAAATATGTACCACCTGAAATCTAGGCACTGCACTTGTGCACCTCCTAGTATGACCTGTAAGAAGTGTTTGTGTTCTAGAAGTTTACTACCGGTGACCGGCAGAAAGTTTTTTCAGTCTCTGCCTGTGTATTCAGATCACCGAAAAAAGGAACTGGAGTGAGCACGAACATGAAAGGGCGCACATACTTGGGCGATCTGAGCCTGGTCAGATCCTTGCACAGCCGGTGATGCCAGAGCTGAAGTGGAGGGCTGGGGGGCTTCTGGCATGTCCGCTGGCTTCGGCAGCGTGCTGGCCTTCCGAGGCCTGGGCGGTGCAGCTGGCCACGTCTGGCTCTTTTGACGACTGCCTTCCCTTACGGCAAAGGCCATGAAAAAAGTCTTGATGCCGGCCGCCACTTGGCCTCCCAAGGACAAATTGCCCATTTCGGTGACGGTCCCCCGTGATCAAAGGGGGGGGGGGGCATTTGGGAAACAACCCTCCAAAGGTTCTCTGTGCACAAGGCCTGATGTTTACAAAACGCCACTGTTTTCCCGACTGGGCAGCTGCACGCTCCGAAGCCGTGCAGACAACTTCGTACACCACGCCGTGGTGGGGTGGACCTGGGCACCGCATAGACGTTGCTCGCTCACTAGGTTGATGACTGTCTAGATGCTACCTTGTAGCATTTCCTGCTGAGGCAGCCGCTTTTCTGCCTAGCTGGTGAGACTGGCGACACGGCTGGTGCAGGCGGAGGATGCGGCTTAGAAGCTACCGCCCACAACCCGGCCACAGCATCTCACGTGCCACCG